>JAHREE010000188.1:7844725-7905766 GCA_033628505.1 Tringa tobata
CCCATGAATTCCTCACCAGCAGACTTGCAGCTATTCTGGGAGAGCTGTTTTGTCTTTTTCTCTGACACTTTACAGCAGTGGAACACTCAGGCTATGGGAGATTCTGTCCATCACCAATAAATATTTAATTCTTTACCAAAACCTCTCCTTAGTGTAACCACCAGCTCTTCCCCTGGGATACACAGGAATGGGAAATGATGACTGGACCCTGGATCACCTGCAAACATCTAAGAGTGTCCACAGTGTAAGCCCCTTGAATAGTTTGGGGTTGAGGAACATCTTTTTGCAAAATAGGTATATTCATTACAGGAAAACAAACAAACGAACAAAAAAATATTTTAGGTTTGCTCCAGAGCAAATTTGGAATAATAAATTCAATCTTGGAAAGTTTCTGAGAGAAAAACAAACCAAAACAAAACAGAAAAAAATATTGCCCAGCTCTAATTCAAAGATCTCTGTCCTGCATGTACCTCTACATCAAGGCCAGGCTGGATGGGGCTTTGAGCAACCTGGTCTAGTGGGAGGTGTCCCTGCCCATGGCAGGGGGGTTGGAACTTGATGATCTTTAAGGTCCCTTCCAACTCTAACCATTCTATGATCACTTTATTTAGTTTTGTTTTTTTTTTTAATTTCTAAATTAATCTTCTTTTGCTCAGGGCCCGAGATCTAGTATTGCCTTCCTACAAATTCAGGCACACTTCTTTCCTTTCTGTTTTAAAAGCCCCCAAAGGCCAATCAGGACATCTTGGTCAGAAAGCTCCATGGGACCGTTTGAGGACATCTCTCTGACTCCAGTGTCTCTTTGTTCTGTACCTATTCACAACTGCAGTCCTTGGGAAAGTGGTTGTGTTGTCTGGCTAACCAAGAGGAAAGTGCTGTGCACACCTTTTGGAGGTTTGTAAATGACAGATAAATATTAATAATAGTGTGACCTAACAGATGTTTTTTATCTTTAACTACCTGGCTTCCATGCAGTAAATTGCAGACCATAAAAATGATTGGAGTGAAGAGAAATTTTAAAGAGGCATTATCGATTAATATTTTGACATGAAGAGCTGAGTAATTCTTGGAAAAACATCTTACTGAATTTATTCACTGTAAATTGCATTCAGTGCTGGTGAAAGGTGACCACCTGACAGCACTGGAGACAAAACTTCTGAGAGGCAAGTCTTCACTAGAAAAATGCTGTGGACATAATGTGGCTTAGCAACATGAAGCGAAAGGGCAGGAAGTTTACAGCTTTTAGACTATCTAGAAGGCCATAATAAACCCAAGATTACTCTGTAATCACTAGCCCAAGCTCACAGCTGACCGTCGTGATAAAGCTTTTTGAGTGAAGAATTTCCTCTTTCTAATAAGAAAGCAATTAATGAAAGTAGGCACAGAACCAGCAGAGTAGGCAGGGGCAGTACAAGCTCCCGCAAGCACACTTTTCTGTAACACACCTACAGTGTCACACAGAGGGATGATGTCCGAGGATAAAATGACAGTTTGATCTTTGTCGTTGCCAAGGAAAACCATCAAGCGAGTAAATGATAGTTTTTTATCAACATGGACCTCTGCTTTCAAACACATGGTTTCCCCCCCCCAGTTTCCAAAAGACGTTGGAACTGGTGAGAAACCAAGCTCTAGCTCAGCACAGCTCAGTAAGTCACATAAAGCACCTCCATCTGTAGTCTACATTGACGGGGGTGGACTCCTCAACACCTCCAGGTTAAACACTGTTATGCCTCAGGCTTTTCAAGCAAGTTGCTCCATGTAATGTGGCTTTGGTCCATGTCTTTCTAACTCTCCATGGACCATTGCTGGCTTTCCAAACATCCTACCTCATGGAGGCATCTCACTGTGCACCACACCTGGGAGAGGGATTTGATCCCAGATTATGCCTGAGGGACATCCTTACATCTGAAAACCTTGTATCAGTAATATCAGCTGCACAAATCAGCCCATTTGTTAGTAAAAGAGGTGCGAGACACATCAGACAACCTTGGGTCATCTCTGGGTGAAAAGACATCTACAGGCACCAGCATCCTGGACCCTGCACAGAAGCAGAAGCAGCGGTTGGTGCCAAAGCTGCTCTTTACTGAGCAGGTTATGTAGTAGCCACAAGCGCTTGACAATTTCCAGAGACTCACCAATGAGCTGGCCCTTCTCTAAGGACCACAGAGTTCAGGGTGCAACGTTTCCGTGATGTGCAATGGAAAAATTGTCCTTCACCGTAGGGCACAGAACACAACGCATTGCATGTTATGGGATAACTGGAAGGGAACACCCACTCCCTTAGTCCTTTCCTCACTAAACTGACACTTGCCAATTTACAAGAGAGGAAGTTTGGCATAATGAGACACTACTGAATACATTTTCTACCCAAATTACCGCTGCAAAATAGAGCACACGTGGTTTCTAGAGAGGGGTTAAATGTGGGAAGAGGAGTGATCTTTGGATGAGAGTGTGAAGAGTGGCTCATGCAAGTGGCAAAAGTCAGTGTGTGGTGTAAATTCCCTGACAAGATGCCAAGCCACCCAACTCTCGCAAAAGCTGCAAGAAGGTGCATACCCGGAGATGATAAACCCTTCCATAGAAGCCTGGTGGTCCTACACCAGTTCAGGTGCCAATTAAGTTCTTGTATTTTCGGCATAATGCTGTATCATACCATGGATGGATTTTCCTTATATCATACTGGTAAATTGGGAAGAACAGTGGATCACAAAGCTTATAAAGAACTCCTCTAAATGCAGTCAGGGTTTCTGAAAATGCTCCAAAACCACTTTCGTAAATATTCTATCCAGAGGTATGAGATGAAAAAAGGCAGAGACTGCAGCTTGTCCCGACTCATCCAAGGAACGGGGCAGCTGAGCAGCCCCTGTGCAAACATTTTCAAATGTTGCACTTGGAAAAGAAAAACACACAATTTGGGACCATGAATGAGTAAGAATGGAAATTACAGGGCTGCCTTGCAAAATAAGTGGAAAACAATGGAGTGAAAAATAAGTAGTGAAAGAGAGCGAGCAAGCACAGAGCTAATGATAAGGCGAACTTTTCCAGATGTGAAAATCAATTTTATTCTAAAACTTCCCAGCCTTTTCATTTAGAAAGCAATAAAATTCTATTTGTCCCCTGTTCATTTTCTACATAAAATGCCACTAAGCGACTAGCTCTCGGCAACCACACAAAACGTAATAGGTTAAGACTGCAGCCTTAAAATATGTTAGGGTTTTTTAATGAAACCAATTTATATCAGTTTGTGCCACTGAAAGGGCTGAAGCAACTTAATTTAGTTTCATTTTCCACACATTTGTGGCCAAAGCTAGGATTCAGTTATTTCTAATTCAGCCCTGCTTCCACATCCCTGCCTAAGCCATTTCTAACTGATTTAGCTGGTGACCTCTATTAAATAGCCAGGTGTTTGGCTCTATTAAATGGATAATCTCTTGGTACCTACACATCACTGCCACAGCCACCTCCTCATTTGTACAGCTTTTTATTTGCATGTGTGCTCAATCAGAGAGCTGAGGACTTTAAGGGGGGAAAAATTATAGCGATAAAACTGACTATTCTTGTACCTAAAACCTGTCTCCGTCAATGCTGCATGCAGTGTCATCATAATGATTTAAATATTAAAAAAAAAAAAAAGCACATCTTCAGGGCCGGATTCTGAAATAACTATAAATATGTGGGGTTTTTTTCTCCTTTTTTTTTTTTTTCTTTTTTCCTGTCTGGACACTGTTTCTTCACTTCATCTTTCTCCTAATTTAGATCAGTGTGACATCAGTCAAACAAGCTTTGCAGGAAGAGCATGGATGTTTTATTAGAGTGATGGAAATAGATGAGGGAAGAGGCAGAAAGCTTTCAGGCACATGAACCATTCTTCACTCCAAGGGTCTGTGCTCCTCAAAGAGTCTCTGGGTTTTTTCCAAATACGTGGGTCAGCCTAATGAAAGATGTGACCTTCACTACAATCACAACACCACATCTAGTGAATAATCAGGTGTACATAGTCAACCATCAACACAATCCATGTGTTTCATGCTCTCCACTGTAATAATGGTGGCTCCTGTTGGAGCTTACTTCAAAATTTAGTAACTCAGAGAGCACCAACACTGTCAAGGCTGTTTTTCACAAGCCTTCTGTTGTGTGGGTTATTTCACATCTAACAGGGAATGAACGTCCCCTGTAGCCATTCCCTTGGTGAGGTATTAATAGTATTTCTCCCCTACCTGAGTATAGGTTTTGCAAAACTCTGTAGGAAAGTAAAGCTGAAGGTTTCCACGTTGGCTATTTTGATAGAAACCAGCCAAATGGTTGTAAATTTATACAGGTCAGGCACACACATGGGTAGACCTGTAAACGGCATGGGCATAAAAGCAACATGTCTTTAGACAAAGTGGAAAGGAGAAGAATGGAGGTTTCAATGAAAAAGAACCACCCTGATTTCTAAAAATTCAAATCCATAAGGCAAACTAGTTGGAAAAGGTAATGGGAGAGAGGTCTTTCCGTCTGTCCTCACCCATTTCAAACTCTGTCTTGGCCACAGAGAGTAAGGGATCTCTATCCAATGGCTTCTGTGAACTTGGGGGAGGGAGTTTCATTTCATATTCGGTGGAAAACAGACAAACTCCTGTGGTCATTTCTCTAATAAGTTATGAAAAGTTGAAGTTCCTTTCATCTTTCTCAGGATGTTTACCTTGCCCGTATTCCCTAGAGAATTAGCTTGGGACAACATGGTTAACTGTTATATGGGTATAACATCCTGCCTGCGGTGTTCCATAAATAAAAAGTTCTGGAAAAAGCTTGATTTTCCAAACACTTGGGAGAATTAGACACGTGAACGAACAACACTTTCCTCGCAGACTTATTCTGGTGTTTTGTTTTGGGTTTGGATTTTTTTTTTATTTTTATTATTCAGTCCAAAATTAATATTCTCTAATCTATGCATTTGACACCAAACTTGATGTTAGAATAGAGGATTCTTTCCTACCTGATTTTTTTACACTGAGATAAAAAGTGTGCTGACTATTCTCTTTTTTCTTCATCTAGGCCAAATTCTGTCACTGTTTATGGCAAAAGTTTTTTCCCTAAGAGCCAGTGTTAAAAAACTTCACCAGGGATTTGATTATCTAGATGCCCATCCTTTCTCCTTCCCGCATCCTCATCAGTCACAGAGATTATAAAAGAAATATTAAAAGATAGTGTTTTTGTTGATGCACATGGCAGAATACTATGACATCCCCCCTGTTGTAGCATAGTTCCATCACAGCCTGCCGAGCTAAAAGGAGTGAGAAGAAAACGAATGCATTTCAGGAAAATCAATCTGAGTCAACGTCACAAAGGACGAGACAGTCAAGCGGTGGAAGTTGATGTAGTGCCATAAGCTGAGTCTTTGCCAATTTTTGCAGCTGAAAACCCAGTCCAAGGGGAAGAAGCTACAGATACAGCATTAAATATTGCTTTATCTTAGAGATTCTAGTGACACTTCATTAAGTCTGAAGGGACAGCGGCGAGGATGTCAGATCTGACATGCTCCTTCATTTGCTTAAATCTGTTTGAGAAGTTGAAAACCTCACACTAACTTTTATTTGAAAATTAAAACTCTGTTTTAAAACTCTCCCTGAGCCTCCAGCTTTGCTGGTAAATTAAAGATCTCAGCTCCAGGAACTCTGGTTTGGTTTCCCTTCCTGCTCATTTGATCTTGCTTGTTAGCCTTTCTCCTCACAGTACAGCAACTCACTTCAATTAAAGCTTCATTAAAACAACATTGCCATAATCACCATATGTTACTTATATATTTTTAAAGCATAACTGTTACCAACTGATCAAAATACAAGTGGGCATTTTATATGTCTATATTATATAGTGTACATAGACTATTTATAGTATACTTAGATTTTCACTTCTCTCATCATGGACCAGAAGGAATCGCTGAAGTCATTCCTACATCCTGTTCACAGTTATTTCCATTTGTGGTTTCTCAACTTTGCAGTATCCGTGTCGCAACTCCTGCAGCTATGATTTTTGGAAGGGCTCAGGTAAACAGCAGTTGGGAGGGGAAAAGGATGACAAGGACAAAACCCGCCAACTTTCTAAGTGAAAGAGAAGCATTCCTTTGATCTCAATAATATCATGAGGCAGCAGACTGCCAGCAAACTTTTCAGGTCTTCAGTTCTCTCTCCTGTTTTTCTGTCTTCAATATTATGCAATCCAGAGTGCAAGAAGAACTTGGAATAGGGTAGGGTCTGCGGGATGAGCAGGGCTTTGGGTGGGAAGGAGGAGCTCCAGCAGTTGCAACAACCTCACCATGGCTCTGTGGTCCGTCCTCACTGGCAAGCACAAGCTGGATATGGTGGCACCAGTCCAAGAGCCATTTTGCTGGCCATACAGAATCATTCTCACAGCACCGAAGTCCAAATGAAGAGGTGTTGGTGGAAATGACTGGGATTTTCTTGGCATAGCTCTCTAAGCAGCCTGTGGTTATGTGCAGATGGACCAGCTGATGGGATCATGCACTTCATACGATGTAAAAGGCAATAATGACATACAGTAGAGATGTTTTCCATCCACTATGTTTATACCTGCATTTATTTTTCATTTTCCTGGAGCCTGACTGAGTTTGAATCAAGAATCTGACTCTGGTGCATGACAGAACAGAGAACCCTTTCAGATCCAAAACTCCCCAAAGTGCGATGGTCCCATGGATCCGAGACTCTGTCTCAGACCCTTGCGTGATGATATAGCACTCCTAAAGCTCAAAGGCCCTCAGGGCTGGATTGGGTACTCAATTAGGGCACAAAGGAATACTTATTCCATTTTCCTTTATCCCCCCAAAATAATGTTACATTGCTATGAAAAAGTCTGCAGTATTCACAATTTAGAAACCATCTGTTCAAGTTCAAATGTACTGACAGTTAGGGTTCAGAAACAGTTAATACCAAAGAAATACCCTTTTTTTTTTCTTTACTGATGAAGGTCATATAATACAGTCCCAACTGCGTCCTGCTGGTCCTCCAAAGATTCAGTACATGACATATATGAATTATTCCACTGCTAAGAAGAGTAGATAAAGACTGGGTTTTTACAACCTGATAACTTGCTCTTGCTCCTGCTGAAAACTGGTATTACGTTCTGTATCTGGATTCCTTGCTGGTATGTGGAAAGACATTTTATTCAAAGCGGAAATTTCCAAAGATTTCTGGGGTAGCCAAAGAGAACATACATATGTGAGGAGATAGACGAAAAAAAAGCGAAAAAGCCAGGAAAAAATAACAAGTATATAAAATTTAGGAAAACTAGTTCTTGAATTATTAGCTGTCATTCCATTTAGGCACGCATTTTTAGTGCTTACTCTTTGTGTTCCAAAGAAAACACTAATAGATAAATTAACACTTTGTGTATCTTCTAAAAATGTATTAAACAGATAGAACAAGGTACTTACTAAGGCAACAAAGCTAATCAAAACTGTTCTCCAGATTATCTTTACAAAGCTTAATGGAGTCACTTTTCTTTTGCGTGTTGCTTAATACTTGTATCACTGCAGAGCACCCTGCAAAGATTCACTCCTGCAGGAGCCATTCGTGGGATCACAAAATAATTCAGGCTGGAAGAAACCTGAGGAGATTTCTAGTTTGTAGTCCAACCTTCTGCTTAAAGTAAGGTCATCTATGAGGCCAGATGAGGTTGCTCAGGGCTTTCTCCATTTGGGCCTTGAAACCCTCCAAGAACGGACACTGCACATCTCTGGGCAGCTTCTTCCAACATTTGGCTGTCCTTAGAGGGAAAAGGTTTTCCTTAGATGGAGTCTGAAAATGTCTTGTTTGAGTTAATATATGTTGTCTCTCATATTCACGCCATGCACCACTGTGAAGAACCTGTCTTAGTCTTCTTGATGATCTTCCCTATAGACATAGGGGCCTGCCCTCCAAAGCCATCCCTTCTCCAGGCTGAACAAACTCCATCCCACACCAGGCACCAGACAAGTCGTCCATCTGTGACTATCTGAATGGCCTCTCCTGAACTTGATCAGTTTGATCAATGTCTTGTACTGAGGGTCCTAAACCTGGATGGACCATCTACATACAGTCTAACAAGTGTTGAGTAGAAGAAGATAATCACTTCCCTTGATCTTCTGGCTGTGTTCCTGCTCACACAGCCTAGGATACCTTCTTTGCTTCCAGGACATATTGGTCGTTCATGCTCAGCTCACTTTCCATCACTATCCCATGGCCTTTTCCCTAGAGTTGCTCCTCAGCCAGACAGTCACAGCAGGTTCTGTTGCAAAGGATTAATCCTTCCCAGATGTAGGACTTTGCATTTGTCCTTGTTGAATTTTGGCAGATTCTGGCCGGCCCATTCCTCCAGCCTGTCCAGGTCCTTCCGGATGGCAGCCAGGTCCTTGAGTCTACAAACTGGGTCCTCTCCCACTGTGGAGTCACTGGGAGCACACTCCATCATGTCTTTGATGTTATTGACCTCGTTCACCCATTACATACCCATTAATTTGACCCATTAACCACTACCCTCTAAATCCAGCCAGTTTTTACCCATCAAGTTGTCAGCCTGTCCCAACCGCAACATCCTACCCTGGATACAGAAAAATTGTATCCAAGAAAGTCTTGCTAGAGTTGAGGGAAATGACATTCCCTGCTCCCCTCTCACCCCCAAATCCAGTTATTTTATCATAGCAGGCAATCAAGTCTGCTGGGCGTGATTTACCCTTAGTAAATCTGTGCTGTTACCAATCACCTGCAAAGCGCCCATCACTGAACTGGAATATAAAAGTGTTTACCACCCATCTTCCTCCTCTAAATGAAACACAGCAGTTTTACAACACATGCAGCAGGAAATGCTTCTTTATGGCAGCACTAATATATCTAGAATATGAGAGCTGCAGATCTTTGCCTTTGACTACACAATTACCCAAACCATGTCAAATAAGGCACGCACATTTTCTGCTCGTCTCTCGCATCCCACAAGCCTCTAAATGCAAAACAATTTGTTGTCAGCTGTTAATATGGTTCTTGTTTAGAAACAGACTGTAGTTTAATGTAGGTTTTTTTAGTTTGTTTGCCCAGGAGAAAGATCAGATGCCGGTCGCATTCAACTGTTTAATCCACAGTTATAGTCACTGTGATAGGAATAAAAGCCCTTCACAACCAAGGCACAACTCTTGAGTTCACAGTTCAAAAGGGGTCATAGAAAGACAACAAAGGAAATAATCAATGTAAATCCGACCTCGCACTTGAAGATCGCCTTTCATCAGAAGGCTATGAGAAGTCAGATGGAAAACAGAGTTAAAAGGACAGTTCCACAAAAATCAATGCAGAGCGACTGAGGGACAGTTCTTAAAACTGGATTGATCTCCCTTTTCTTTCTCTCATTGAGAAACTTTGACACTGTCGTGGTTTAACCCCAGCTGGCAACCAGGACCACGCACATCTTCACTCATTGCCCCCTTGCCCTGTAGTGTAGGGAGAAGAGGGAGAAAAAGGAGGAAAAAACCCTTGTGGGTTGAGATAAAGGCAGTTTAATAGAACAGTAACAGAAGAGAAAAATAGTAATAATAATCCTAATATAATAATAAGAATGGTAAAAGAATATACCGAATAAATTGGTATAACACAAATAATTCTCATCACCCAATGATCAATTGTCCAGCCCTTCCCGAGCAGCGCTCATGAATTCCTGCCCCCAATCCAACCTCATTTATATACTAAGCATGACATCTATGGTATGGAATATTCCTTTTGCCAGTTTGTCCTGTCTATGCTCCCTCTCAGCTTCTACAGGAGGCTGAAAAGGTCCTTTACTTAACATAGCATAAACATTACCTAGCAACAACTAAAACATTACTTGTTATCAACATTATTCTCACACTAAATGCAAAACCCAGCAGCTACCAGGAAGAAAAATAACTGTCTCCCAGCTGAAACTGGGACAGACACCAATTTAAACCAAGACTTCAAAAGGTATTTGTGTGCCAGCAGAAGAAAATTCAGCACGATGAGTACATGGAACACAATCCAAAACCTCAGCAATAAAGCACACAAAAAAGTAACTAATTATGCCATTGAAAACTGTGACACCAGAGCATCAGGGCAAGGTATCCATAGTGTTTTCTTTGCAAGGAACCGTTTAAGAAGTGGTGGGGAATATCATGAACCTGGGCAGTCAGCCCCTTAGGCAGGAGCAAGAGAAAAGGAGCAGGGTTTGAATTTTGGGGCTCAGTTCAGATGTCTAGGAGTCTAGTGACATTTGAAAGACTTTAGGGTATCCCATCTGGCCTCCAACTGCTAGTCCAGAAAGGCACGAGTCTGCCCTAGGTTTTGTGTCTCCTCTGACATGGATATAATATTGGATATCTTGAAACCACTGAAATGTCTCAAGTGGCACTAAAACTTTAGATTAAGAACTGAATTGATCTTCAGAGATCTATGTCCTGAACTGCTCTAATACTGACGAGACACAGGGATTAGCATTAGATGCCAGTACCTCTTTTGATATCCCCAGTTTTCCAAATAAACTAGGAAAAGAAAGAAAAAAAAGCAAATTCAAACCAACCAACCAAACAAAAAAAGTCCAACAGAAGTACAGGAAAGAAAGACAAAGGCCCAGGACAAGGATCCAGCGGTCACTTTGGTACCAGTAAAATACAAAGTGCTCCAACCCCGCTCTGCAATTGTGCAGAGAATTAAATTGTTAGAGTAGTCCCAGCACAGTTTTGGATTGGGCAAAATAACTCTTTCCCAGACATCCTAAAAGAACACATGTTCAACTACAGATTAATTTCGAGCTAGAGAACACACCCTTGTTCTACGTTATTGACCAGTAAAGATGTAACCAGGAAGTCTGGTGTCCATCTTCTAATGTGTTACAGCCCTACTCTGAAATTGCTCCAACAGGTCCATGTCCTTCCTCTGCTGAGGACTCCAGAGCTGGACACAGTAGTCCAGGTGGGGTCTCACCAGGCAGAGCAGAGGGGTAGAATCACCTCACTCGCCCTGCTGGCCACGCCGTTGGGGATACAACCCAGGATGTGGTTGCTTTTCTGGGCTGCAAGCGCATATTGCCAGCTCATGTTGAGCTTGTCATCCAGCAACACCCCCAAGTCCTTCTTGTCAGCCTGTATTTGTGCTTGGGATCATCCCAGCCCACATGCAGAACCTTGCACTTGGCCCTGTTGAACCTCATGAAGTGCACATGGGCCCACTTCTTCAGCCTGTCCAGGACGGCAATCTGTCCCTCAGGAGTGTCAACCACACCACACAGCTTGGTGTTGTCAGCAAACTTGCTGAGGGTGCATTTGATCCCTCTGTCTATGTCATTGATTAATATATTAAACAGTATTTGTCCCAGTACAGACCTCTGAAGGACACTACTTGTCACTGATATCTATCTGGACACTGAGACATTGATGAATCACAAAAACATCATTCTGCATCAAATCATATGAAGTTTTCCATGGATTGTCACCCTGGCAAGCCTCAGAGCTCCATTATCTATGCAAATTCATCTTACACTCCCCCAAAACCTGAGAAGCCACCTAGACCAAATAATCTCCATTCTGCTCCAACAAAAATCAATACATCTTTGCTTCTTGTCCCCCAGGTACTACAAATCCTTTGGAAATCCTATAAAGAATTAAAGGACCCTGCTGGATCACTTACATATAACATCCCTTCAGACAGGGGTAAACTGAGGCATTTAAGTAACATGTGAGGACGTGCAAGCTACAGACAGACGATGCATACTCTAGACTCACTGTGCTATCTACTGCCCCTTTTTTAATTCTTTCTTGGGGACGCTCCCCTCGTCTTTGTGGGAAGAGTGAGTGTTTTCAGCTGATCCCTAAATTGCCATGTACCAGCCCATTCTATCCAACAAAATGCTTCCAGCAGCAGCCAGAGCTCTCGTCTCGGCTTGAACTCAACTGGCCAAAACCCAGCCCTGAAGCTTTTTGGCTATGGCAGGATGCATTTATTTTGTATTTAAGGAATAAACCTAATTAATTTTTAGACCTTGCTGGATATAAGAATCTTCCTCATATTGATAACAGTATTTACAATGGATATTTTAATGCTTTTCTCCACCGACAAAAAAGAAATCACAATTTTAGCTGAATAAGGGATTTCCTAATGGTGGGACAGGACCTGGAAGCATTACAGCTAATTGAGCTTACTGTTCATAGACACTCAAAGGTCAGGTTGTCTTAGCAGCTTGTATACTGTCAAGCTGCATTTGTTCTTGAACACATACATCAGCCCTTTCCACCCCAAGCAGTAATGACTGAAGCGCACCAAGCTCCAAGAACCCTACTTCAGAGCCAATTCTTTCTTGTGCTCTAGTAAAACAGATAAATAAAGGCAGGCAGCAAATATCAAGTACACCTCAACTGCCATGTAAGATCTGTGCCTGCAGAAAGAGAATTAGACATGCTGCTTTGTGTTACTTTCCTAAAAGAAAAAGCTTTTCTTTTTTTCCATGAATTCCCACAGATCTGAGTATGAGAAGGGACAATTAGGTCATCTCAATTCATCTAGGCTGTCTGCCTTTACAACACATGTTTCCTATGCATCAGGTATAAATCACTTCCTTGGAGAAAGCTATTATTAAGTAAGGCAATCAACTTGGAATACATCAGAAGATGAAAAACCTACTGCTCCTTTAGTAATTTCCACCAGTTTTTCATTACCCTTACTGTTAGAAATAACGAAGTAAATGTCTCCCCTCCACCCAGAAAGTGTCTGGCGCCACCTTCTAGGCGTTCATTCTTGTTATGTTTTTTTCTCTGCTACATCTGAGAACCCTGAATGACCAGTATTTTCTTGCAAGGACAGTACAAGTACAGGGTAATAAACTTTCCTCTAACTTTTCGTTCTTGTAATCTGTATACACTTCTACTTTCTTCACATATGATATTGTTTCCAACTTTGAATTTTTCCATATCCTTTTTAAAATACAGCAGAAAGACATGTCTGTTCTTGACCACCCCAATGTATAATTTAAACCTCCTCCTGCATCCTAAGGAGGATGCTTGAAATCCCCTAGATTTCTACAAAGTGGAAGTCTTCTTCAGAACCTGTCAACTTAGGCTTATTTTTTGGTCAGTGGGAAGAGAAAGACACAAGTAAGATAAAATTAGAATCATCACAGAATGGTTTGAGTTGGAAGTGACCTTAATGATCATTGAGTTCCAACCCCCCTGCATTGGGCAGGGACACCTCCTACTAGAGCAGATTGCTCAAAGCCCTATCCAGCCTGGTCTTGAACATCTCCAGGTATGGGGCATCCACAGCTGCTCTGGGCAACCTGGGCCAGTGCCTCACCACCCTCACAGTAGAGAACTTCCTACTAATATATAATCTAAATCTCCCCTCTTTCAGTTTAAAACAATTATCCCTTGTCCTATCACCACACTCTCTGATAAAAAGTCCTTCCCCAGGTCTCCTGTAGTCCTCTTTAGGTTTGGCCTCTGTTGCTGTGGCCTCTATCAGCCAAGGATAAATGTTCAATATAGATGAGAAAAACCGTGTCCTAAAAAGTGCCTGTTTCTGTGCACTGACTATAACAAAAGCATTGATGAGAAGTGTGAAAGAAGGCATTTACCAAGGCGGCATCTAAAGTCAGTGAGATAAATCACACCCACTTGACAGTAGTCAAGAGAGTATATCCAAAGACATAGGGCTTGAGTTATAGTAACATAATAACATGTCAAGCATGGCAAGAAAACACCACAGTCATGACATTCAATAACAAAGTTGGGCGCTTGGGAAAACTGCTTCTTCCCTTTTACTACAGCACAGATATGGAAAGGCTCGGCCCCTGAACTAGCTCACTAAATTAGATACTTTAGCTGAGAGGTAATTAATACTCATAGATGTAATCTTCAGGATCAGAACATATCACTGGCAACCAACACCATTTATTCCACTGACGTCTAAGCTGCAGTTTTATTTGGGGTCCCTTCTAGAGACCAAAGTCCATTCTGAACCCTTAAGTGAGACTGATTTGGTACCTCAGTCTCTGCTCTTGCGATTGCTCAGTTGATTATCTTCCCTCACAGGGATGAAAAAAAATTATTTAGCTTTCCTCAAACTTTTAACTCCCTCAAATTGTATGAGAAGCTGCCCCTTTCTTGAGCTATTTCTGCTCCAGCCTGACAGGAACAGTAACTAAAGTGCGAGTCTATTGATTAAACATCCTTATTTTTTTTCCCCTGTAACAGCCTAAGGCATTTAATCAATATGGCAATGCCCCATATCATGGACCAAAGGCACAATATCCAGTGATCATAAACTGCCTCGAAGAAGTGGTGTAAAGTGATTTTATGACCTGGCACCTGCTGAAACGTCCATTCGTAGCAGAATAGTTACATACATTTCCTTCTGCAAGCCAGTTACATAAAAAGAATTAAACATCACCGGGAGCAGCTGTGTGGTTTCAGCTTGACAGAAAAGCCCCCTATGATATTGTGATTTCACGTACATCAAAAGGACACAGATTTTGCAAAAGCCCATCTATACAACAAGCCGTTTATTTCCTGAAGGTGATGTACAAACACATCCCAAGAGGAGAGAACCCGGCAGTTGATCTAACATAGTTATATGGATCCTGCTCCTATAATACCTGAACTGCTCACAAGCTTATTACTTTTTGAATGCAGTTCTCCTCACAACCTCTTTTTGGGGCTGGGTAGTATATTTATCATTACGAAGGTAGACCTGATCTGTGTTGAAATAGGTTTTTTTAGTAAAATAATGCCACTTATGGTCATTATTCTTGGGGCTATGTACATACTGGTGAATGCCTTACTGCAAATACACTTGTATTTAAAAAGAACAACCAAACAAAACAAACCAACAAACATACAAAATAAATAATAGCACTAATTACTTCACTTGGGAAACCACTAGGTTCAAAGAGTATATGTTCTGTGGCTATGAGATACATTTCATCAAAGAAACATTACGAGAATAACCACTTATTCCTCCACACATTCATTTGCCGACCTTCAAAGAAACAGAAACATACACCAGAAACTTTACTGACAAATCTTTCCCAATGAAGATCTGCCTCATGTCACTAAGGTCAAAGAGTCTGTAGCACAGAAATTACTTGAATGAAATTCTCCAAGACTTACCATGGAATTATTTAACTGTTTTTGCTTATTTACCATTTCAAAGAAAACCTCTGTAGATGATATTATAAAGCAAGGCAAATAATGGAAACAGAATAGTTGCAAGCATTACAAGTGAAGGTATCTATAAACAAAAGAACATCTTTACTTTTTTTCACACAGGACATGGTAAAAAAATAAACATTTGTAGTGTCAGCTTTTAAGACTGTGGTCCACATCCCAAGAATTTTAAGTGGTCAGAGGACACAGTATTTTGTCAATGTCTTAATTGCCTGGGGGGAGCTTGGCAACTGAGACTGCTAATTAGAAAAACTCAGTAGTCATCAGCAAAACTCAATATTCATCAGCCCCAAGCTCTTGAAAATTACAGGTGCAATCAATTTCTATAGAAATTTCAAGACAGAAGCCAGAGCTATTTATCTGATCTAACACTCATGAAAGACTGAGACCTGAAAGGTACTCTGGTCATCACTACTAAAATCTGCATTTTCCTGAAGTTTGTCAGCCATTTTACCAGGAAAGCCATCAAAAATAAATTCAGTAATTCTCAGTCTTGACCATAATCACGACCCTGTTCTGAAAGAGGAAAATTTTTAAAACTTTTGTGCCTAGTCCCTTTTGGCTATAACGAAAGGTCTGTATTTACAACAGTCCTTCACTTCCCTCCATCTCCTATTTCAGACCCTCAGGACAAAAATCTCCAAACCTGATTTGGTTGGTCACATGGACTGTCTACTGAGGTGATAACTGGCTCATAAAGAAGGTGGCACAAAGGGTCACACTGATCTTGCTATCCTGCCTCTAGTACCACAACAAGTGTGGGCATCTGCACATTGGCTGGTGTTACTGAGTACAATTTGGGGTATGACAAGCCAAAAGGTTCACTGAGTAAGATTCAACTCACTTGACTTCAGAAGTCTAACAAGCCAGGTGATTAACCAAATTAACCTGCTGGCCACACTCTTTTAATGCACCCCAGGTGACCTTCTTGGCCACCAGGGTGCATTGCTGGTTCATAGTCAACTTGTTCCTCAAAATGGGGAAGGATGACTCACCCTCTAAAGGTGTTAATCTTTCTCAAGTCATTATGAAGCAAAGGTTGACAATCAGTTTAGCATAGGTTTGGAGTGAGATACATGTAGCCTACATAGACATCCTCAGCTCTCTTTACAGTCAAGAAGAGGAAATAGGTTTTCTACAACAGCCATTCACCTGATAAATTTTAGGTGTCTGCTGTAGGAAGAGATGAATTTGGAGAGCTTTGTAACAGAGACGTTCAGAGTGGTTTGAAAGATGATTCCATGAAAGATGGAAACTTCTGACTGACAATGTACCATGAGTAAACATTAGAGGAAGGACTATAGAAATGGCACACACTGATACTCAAGGACACAACAGGAAATAGTCAAAGTGATAAAGACGAGCAAATGTGTCTTTATGCCAAAAAAGACTGACTGAATGTTGTTTAGTAGCGGAACACGAGACACAGCAAGGACTTGAGCTAGTGCTGTTTGTCTGGTCCCACGCAATTCATCCTGGCCAGAGTACTTGACGCAAACGTCTCGGTGATGATGGTATTATGGTTATATGGATGATGATATGTGGGTGTGTGAGTCTAAGCAAAATCTATGAGACAGTGAGTATGAGTGAGAGTGCGTCACTGAGATCAGTTTTGTTTAAAATAAATATCACGTCCATATTTTTGTTGCGCAGATTTCCTACAAATTGTGCTGTGAACATGCCCATTTCTGTCCCCCGATTAAAAGCAAGAATAGATAAATATTTCAGATGGAGACAGCTACCTGAGCACACCTGCTTTTCACAGAATGATATGGGGTTGGAAGGGACCTCTAAACATTATCTAGTCCAACACCCCTGCCAGACCAGGTCCACCCACAGCAGGTTGCACAGGAACATATCCAGGAAGGTTTTGAATATCTCCAGAGACGGAAACTCCACACCCTCTCCAGGGCTCTGCCACCCTCAAAGGAAAGAAGATCCTCCTCACGTTTAGATGGAGCTTCTTACGTACAAGTTTGTACCCATTTCCTCTTGTCCTGTCACTGGGCACCACTGAAAAAAGACTGTCCCCATCCTCCTGACACCCACCCTTTAAGTATTTATGTGTGTTGATCAGATCCCCCCCTCAGTCTTCTCTTCTCCAGACTCAAAAAAACCAAGTCCCTCTGTCTTTCCTCATTTTTTCCAGGTTAATCCCATTCCTCCTCTACAAGAACATAAGCTTAGGTGAACCTCACCTTTGTATGCCAGTTTTCCAACTCTGTGATGGGAGAAGTAGTGTTTTCTTTTCTCTTCAGAAGGAAAGCCACCAATATGTGGATGTGCTCTGGTACTTTGTTATGTGGCTCATCACAGTGTCTGGAACAAAGAGTAAACCTCTCTCCTTACAGCTGTTCCTGGCCTTAGAAAACGTCACCCATCCTGGATAAAGAGGGGCTACTGATACCCAAGTACAGCATGAATAAGAAAAAAAATTTACAAAGAGGCAGTGACTTCCTTCAGATTATTTCATAGTTATGCACTTATAAGGAGTGTTTAAGGAAATATATCTATGCCTGTATATGTAATGGTGTGATATAAAGTTGAAAAATGACATACAATGCATTTACATTTTACTTGGAATTATCTCTTTTTACTTTAAACATTTTGCAATACCTCAAACATTCCCTTTCCACTCCATCTTTATAATTATTCTGAAAGAATATACTGGTTTAAATTTTTCTTCAAGGTCACTTTCCTAATTTGCATTGATCATGGAATTGTCAGAGTTGGAATGTTAGTGTATAACAGAAACTTCCAACTATTGTGAGACCAGGGAGGTACAAAGGTACATAGATTTAAAGAGACTTGACAGAAAACCAGCACCCTGCTTTTAAAGGGGGAAAAAATCAATGACTGAATTTACAGTTCTCAGGAGCACAGCAGCGATGGTACATAATGCCACAAAAGTACAAATTTATGAAAATCTGATCTACTGAATGACATTTGCAAGAACGCTGCCTTCGGGGGAGTTCTGGGTTGTTAAGGCCCATTATAGCCTTTGATGAAATACAGTTCCTTGAAATTTAATGTGATGCACCTGAAGATTAAAAGTCTAAGCACTTTTTGTGGGGGTGGTTGTTGCTAATCACAACAGGGGAAGTTCTAATTTCACTGCCCTGAAGATACAGTCAGAGTAAATACTGATTTTAACACTTAGTCCAGCTTTGTAATGGAGGAATTTGGAGCCAAATATGCTTCAGTGAAACATTAATTTAAATCTCCTCTTTCTTTCAATCACCCTTTCCTCCAAAAATCCACTACCAAGAAAAAAACAAACAAGCAAACAAACAAACCAAAATAAAGCAAATGAACAGAGCATCATTGTTACTTGGATTTATTCCAGATTGAAACCAGGAAACCCGAGACCAAAATTTAGCCCTTTTTAGCTCCAAATATGATTATAGAAACTGTGTGCAGTTTGGCTTGGTCACTACGTCTGGACACACAACAGCAAACACCTCTTGAAATAATGAAAAGGAAACCTTTTTGAAGCATGCTGTTTCTGAACCATTCTCTGTTGGGAGGTGAGCTCAGCTGGAAACAGTCAGACTTTGGGCTTTAGACATGATTGTAAATGCAAATAAGCACAAGCAGATATAAACATGGAATTTGTGTGAGGAAAGAAAGGAGCTGCAGGATAAAAGAGAAAGGAGCAATTGTTTTAATCCTATTAAGAGCCTGATTAATGCAATTAAAGAAACTTATATTTCAATTAGGCTCTCTTTCAAGCTGCTTTACTCAAAGGCACTTCTCCCTGCGGTACTGCTCTTTAGCACACTAGATATGACATCGAGTTTTGCAGTGGTAGTACAATCTTTCTGTCCCACTTAATCCAGCAAGAATTAAGTTCTTTCCCAATTTTCATAATTTGGGCCTAAAGGATTTAGAAATGCAGAATAGGGGTACAGGTAGGATATGGAACAGACTCAGATTTCTTAATTTAGGGAAAGAAAAAAAACAAAAAACCCAGACCATCATTGTTCTTCTGTTTGGAGGCTGCAAAGCAAGCAGGGGAATAATGAAACAGTGAAAACACCTAGGAAGGTGTCCGTGGAAATCACCAATTATTTTGCTGCATTATTTGCAAAGCTCATTGTCAAATATTGGACTATGAAAAAAATGAGGCTGTGCAAGGAAGGGGAATAATTCTTCCTTCACTAAGACCCAAAAAACCACCCCACATCCACAGAAAACACCTATTCCGTTTTTAATTCAATTTGGCACACTGGACACTGCTTGGTAAAGGATGTCCTTAATTTCTCATGATTCTATGGAAGACTGGAAGCTCCTCAATTGCACTTTCCTGTCAAATTAAAAATGGGATTTCAAGGGTGAAGTATGTTAGCTTTCACATTACCACTCCTGAAGTCTCCCTGAATACTCCCAGAAGTAAATATCTGAAGAACTTCACTAAAGAAAGAACAGGAAAAGTTGACTGTGAATGTAAGAAAAAAAAGCTTAACTGATGAAATGATACCAAGGAACTTCCTTCTTCCTAAGTGTTTCAAGAAAACCACATTTTGCGATTGATTCATCATGTCCATTCCATAGTTTGAGGTAGATTTGAGAATAAAGCAAAAGGGAAGAGTAGCTTTTCACCCTGAAATTTTCTGTTTGGGAAAAGAAAAACAAAAACAAAAAAATAAATAAATAAAAGAAAGAAAGAAAAGAGTGAGAAATAAAGCAATGTACAAGTTCAGCCCAAGAGACTTCACAGACCTGGGAATGAAAGATTTTAAATGAACCACTGATGCACTCTGATAAGAGAATGCTATGGAGGAGAAATAAAAGAAAACAAACAAAAAGGAGTGAGCTTCAATGGAAGACTGGCTTGTTATCAAGTGCAGCATCTGCTGTTGAGCAAGCAGAACAAGAATTACAAGGGCCACCTCATACTTAGTCCTTCTGGGTACCGGATACTCATCAGCTGAGGTCATGAAGATAACTTCCCCACAGGGCATGCTCTAGTCATGGATGTGTACACGTGAATCTCACCAGATTTTCATTCATTTGTCCATAAAAGAGCACTCCATAAAGGAATGGAAGACATTTATCAATTTTAGGCAACCTTAAAGTGCTGACAGCTGAGCAGAGGCAAAAGTCTGCTCAAATAAAGGAAGAACTACTGGTGTTAGTCATCCCCTCCTCTCCTGTCCTGGCAATGATAGCAATAGCTAAACCTTTTAGAGAGCAGCTCTTAACTTAAAGCAATAATGGAAACGTAAGAAATACAGCATAATTCATCATTTGTGTGATGCAGTGATTTTGGATTTGGGGAAGATTACCTACCACACTGCTTTAGTCTCCCAATGTCTGTGTATCAACAACCAAGCCCATTTCACGTGGTGTATGTGTCTCATTCCATGGTGTCATTCTTTCTGCATCTGCTGCCTTCATGCAAAACTGGTATGATGGACTTCCTTCTTCCTCCTGATTTCTTTTTGAGTATCAAATGGTCACAGATTTACTTCATAGAATCATCATAGAATCATGGAATGGTCAGAGTTGGAAGGGAACTTAAAGATCATCTAGTTCCAACTACATGACACCTCCCACTACACCAGGTTACTAAAAGCCCTGTCCAGCCTGGCCTTGAACACCTCCAGGGATGGGGCAGCCACAGCTTCTCTGGGCAACCAGTTCCAGTTCCTCACCACTCGCAGAGTAAACAATTTCTTCCTAATATCTAATGTAAATCCACCCTCTTTCAGACTTGCTTTTACGTAGGTGAATTTGGAGAGGAGCACCCACACTTATAAAAAGGTTTGGTAAACAAGATCTACTACAAATGGAAGGCTTAGGAAAAGGTTGGAAGAAAATACGGCCTAGGGAGACAGGTTAATTGCCTATAAATACCAAAAGATGTCTGTAAAAAAAAAGGGAGACATTTGTTTTATTAGTTAGCAAAGTCAAACCAAGTAGTATTAGACTGACATCATGGCAGGGAATATTTAATGCTTCACAAAAAAACCCCACCACTCTCAAAAAGCCATTCAAGCAATTGATCAGGCTGCCAGAGAGGAATGAAGAATAATTTTCACAGGGAGTATATAAAATTGTCATCTTTTTCTCTGGAACACAGAGAAGATCAAATCAAACAAGGTAAAATGAAGAGAATGATACCAACTAATATACTTGGATACTGCTGAATATACTTGAGGTGACCTAGGGCTTTCTCAGCTGTTGGTGGGATGGGTGATGGGCTTTGCAACATAGTCCTCTTCAATTGGCTGCAGAACGAACAGAGCACATGTGCATATTTATGAGATGTGACTAATGCCTTTACCTTTCTCGAATCCAAAGTCTATAAGATGTTCCAATGTTTCTTCTGAGCTTTAGTCCAAAGTGACAGATATGTTAAAAAAACCTATATATTGTCTGGATGCCTTTTGAATGCATCTAGACAACAAATCCTATCCAAAAATGACTGATTAAGCCTTTTTTTTTAATTTTTTTTTCTTTTCACAAACTTTCTCAGGAAGTTTGAAATGAAATGTTTTCAGAAACTGAGAAAAAAGCAATTAAAGTGAACTTTGGGGTTGGTTAAAAGTTCTCAGTCTTGACTGCCAGTCATGTCCAGCATGGGAAGTCCATGGCAACACAGGAGCAGTATGAACTTCCCCACCACCTGCCACCTTTGAGGCGTAGACATCCATTTATCCATTTCCTCCCACAGACTCTACTCTACCAGCAGTCACTTCCAGTGGGGACACCTACACTAGGCACAGTGATGTATTAGGCTGCCACAGCTAGATTCAGCAGAGCTTAATTGATCTGCGGCTTTTCCTGGGTTGACATCTGACGGTGCTTTCAAGTCCTTGTTCACTGGTACATTTTGTTAACAAGGTGTCAAACCAGAGCCAGCTCAACGGATGTTGTCTGTTCTGTAGTTATAGTCAAAATTATCCAGATTTTGCAGGTTTTACAGTTACTCAGGTCGTTTCCTGATGCTGCTCTACCCTTGACATATCCCTCTCCATCTTTCACCTTGCTCCTAATAGGTTCAACCATGCAAGAAGTTGGTGACGACAAGGAATCTATGGTTATTTTGGCTTTTGGTGGGACAAATCCAGGTTCAGTCAGAACTGATGCTTCAAGGGTTTTGTTGCTCCTTCTCTCCTTCTATGTAGGCATAGAAGAGGAAACGAGGTGACTGCAACTATCCTTGAAAATCCCTATCTACAATGTCCAGATGACAATCTGTCCATTACTGGAGACGAACAACCCAAAGGGAAAGAAGATTGTCTACATTATTAAGCAAGTAGGTGGGAATACAGAGGATCAGAGAATATGGAGTCCAAAATATGTCTTCCCTTACACCCTTCCCTTCCCTTCTCCTTTCTGGAGATGAGTCCTTCTTTTAACGCCCTCCAGTGGTAGATCTGAAATGAACCTTTATTTTCCCTTTTGGAAGTATTATGAAGAAAGGCTGCTGAGCCCTTATCAGGTCTTTAGGGATTGGAACTGGATTTAGAAGATGGATCAGAAAAAACCCAGCTATAAGGCAAAATTTTGCCCTACAAATTTATGTTTGTTTCTCACTGAAAAGACATCTGTGGATGGTTACATGGTGGCCAACTTTTTATCCATTTCTGCAAACAAAGCATGTACACCGGAATTTTATGATCTTTTTTGAGAACAGTCATTCAACAACCTCTTTCCATTGTTCAATCCTAATTAGCTTTGGGTGCTAAAATGCAAGGGAGGCCAGAGTACAGCAATAAAACTATACCCACTGAAAGCAACGCTGCTGAAGTAGACTGGGGATACATGTTGAAGAAGAAATCTAATTCTTGGTAGCCACTGGCTGTAGATGGTAATGGTTACTGATGCAGCAATCGTAGCCAGCAGATACTGCAGGCATTTCATTGCAGCTTTGCTCAGGAAGGCAAGAGCTTGGGGGGCGAGAAAGAAGAAAGCATCCCTCACATGGTCCAGAAACAGCATTGTCAGAGGGTGGGTGGGACAAATTCTGCTCATTTTATAGCAGATTATTCCTGGTCTAACTCCACAGTGAGGCTCCAGATTCATGACAATGACACCAAGAGCAGAATCTGACTTTGTGGCTCTTAAGCTGCATGCTGGAAAGTATACTCCAAGTAATTAAAGAGAAATGTGAATAAAAAACAAATAAATAATGTGGGCTCTGATCTGCTAGACTTTGCCTCTCGTCTCCTTCTGCTGCTTTGTATCGCTCTGTGGTCTCATTTCCTACTGCACAGATCAGTCCGCTGCCTGGTCTATATCATGCTGCTCTCATTTCCAAATCCTTGGACTTCCAGGTCTTGCTTTATTGCGTGCTGCTGATCCTCTGCTATGTTTAAACCTTCTCTAAGTGCAATACCCAGAATTTAATGTCCTCCCTCCCAACACAATTTGGCTTTTTGCAAGCAGTACCGACATTCAGCATTCGTTTTCTCTCTAAAATGAATTTCCAGGTGGACAAAGAAATATGTCATCCCTCCCCTCCTCTGTCCTCCAGCATATCTATTTCTAAAAACTGTGAATTCTAGTTGCCATTTCTAGGGGTTTACAGACAATTAATGACCATCACTTTTATGATCATGGTGGAAAAGATTTGTTTCCATGTGTTATTTGGGATTAGTCTCTACCAGAGCCTCAGGGTCCAAGTACTGCCTCAGTCACCTCTTCATGCTGACTCTATTATCTCTTTTAGCACTGAAAAAAAAGCCCTTGTCTTATCAAATCAAGAATTCCTTAAAGGCCATGAAAAAGTAACATCAGTAGTAAAACTACTATGCATTATCCTTGCTGACCACACTGCAACTATTTCAAAATCTATGGGTCAAAAAATGTTCCTTCTGTTTATAAATATATCACAAAAAAACAAATCAGAAAAAAAAAAGTGGCACTGAATCAAACAAGACCCCAAGGAGCACACAAAGTTCACCTCTGACTGGATCATCAAGGTTAAAATTTAGGTACCTTGTGACTTGCAGCACAACTGCCAGAGCCGGTGAACTGCACTGATGTATTTGCATCCTTGTGAACACTGGATCCTGTGAACACCTCTTAAAAAATCATTCCAAATGGTAAGGAATATTTTTTGTTAGAGACCCTTAAGTTGTCAGGGAGCTGCAAGAGCAAGCTGCTCTCCTGGAAAGGACAGGCCAGGAGAGAAGGTGACAGCAAGCTGAGCTGGGACAGCAACTTCACCAACAAGGACTCAGCCCCACAGCACCTGAGCAAGAGCAGAGCAGGTCTGGGGACATTAATCAGGGTCAGCCAAGTATGCTGTGACTTCCAGACATGTCTGTAGAAATGAAGGAGGTTCAAGGCCAAGCCAGAAAGTCAAGCCATTCAGTTGGGTCACATTCAGCATGCTGCATGGCCAGGCAGGACAGACCTACAGCACGGCTCAGACAGGGACAAGCAAGGGACTGAGCCTCATTGCATTTCCCAAGCAAAGGGGTGCTGCTCTCATGGAGGCATCTCACAGCTTTCTCACAGTAGTGTGATCCCACCTGGAGTACTGTGTCCAGCTCTGGAGTCCTCAGAACAGGAAGGACATGGACCTGTTGGAGCGGGTCCACAGGAGGACCACAAAGATGATCAAAGGGCTGGAGCACCTCTCCTAAGAAGACAGGCTGAGAGAGCTGGGGTTGTTCAGCCTGGGGAAGAGAAGGCTCCAGGGAGACCTTACAGCAGCCTTCAGTACCTGAAGGGGGCCTACAGGAGATGGGGAGGAACTCTTTATCAGGGAGTATAGAGATAGGATGAGGTATAATGGCTTTAAACAGAAAGAGGGGAGATTTAGATTCAATATCAGGAGGAAATTCTTCACTGTGAGTGTGGTGAGACACTGGAACTGGTTGCCCAGAGAAGCTGTGGCTGTCCCATCCCTGGTGGTGTTCAAGGCCAGGCTGGAACCCAAACCATTCTCTGATTCTATGATCCAAGGATACAGAGTGGTTGTGTATCAGAGCTGGCCTTGAACATGGTCAGCCAAAGCCCTGGGACAGGGAGAAGACAGAGAGATAGTGTCGGTGCACTCAGGTGCCTGCACAAACTTTGGCACAAAGCAGCTACCCCTAGACTCACAACTCAAAGCTGGACGAGGCACAGGCACAAAAGCTGGCTCTCCATCACCCTTGTATGGTTTTTGTTGCACCTTTGTCCAAATTCCAAAGAATCACCCAGGTCCGCTGTAGCACAGGCCAGCAACCATTCCTAATGGATGCTGTAACCTTCTTTCTGCATGGGAAATAATTTAACCACGGGGACCTGACCCAGCTGTGGATCCACAAGACAGCCCCTGGCTTTATTTTATTCAGCTGTATAAATACATTCCCTCCTGAATTGTACCAGAACATTCATTTTCCCTCTTCCTACAAATCCTCCTTGTTTCCAGCCCTGATGCCAATCAAACATAACCGGGGCTCGGAAATCCAACAGTTTGTAAAAGTGAAATGTGATGATTACCTGTTACTCTTGAAGGAGAGTGCAATGCTCCCGCACACCTCACCTCCGATGCCTGTGTGGCTCAACTACCTCATCCAAAGCCCTACCGAGGACATACACCGTAATTTCATTGACTCCCCTTTCGTGGGTATAATTTGGAGAACAACTAGTGATTGCAAACCAAGCTCAGGACACCTGAAAGCCAGGTAAAAAATATCTGGATAAAACAAAGCGATTTATAGGGTTTGTACCCAACAGCGGCTCTAACCAAAGCTGACAGAAAATGCTGAGTATTGCTGCCTCTGTCAAATTAAATCAGTGATTTTGGTCCCTAAAGCAGGTGCGTAACAGGAACACACTCTTTCTGAGGGGAGGAGGCAGGGAAGGAGGAGAGGATGAGAATGCAAATCAAACAATGATTCATGGCTGCAACATTTTCTGATTAAATAATGATGGTTTGTGATACAATATGAACATGTCCTGTTTACATTGCACCTTGCAGCGTGATCTGACAGGCAACAGTAAAAGCAATTATACAAACACCATTCCTGAAATATGTTTCACTAGATACTGTTACAGATATCCAGTGCTGGAGACTCTGAAATCTCCCCAGAAAGTGTTTCAAGCTCCTTATCATTAGACAGCTTTTCTTAATATCTACCCTGATTCATTCTTGCTGCAATTTAAGTCCATTACTTCTTGTTCTTCCCATCTGTAATAAACAAAAAAGCAATGATTATTCTTTTCCTCTTTGCAGCAGTACCAAGAGACTGTTATCTTCACCTCCATCTTCTCTTTTTTAGTTTAATCAACTCTCTTTTTGTAATCTCTCCTCTGCAGTCAGGCTTGCAAGCTCTCAGGCTGCTCCTCCTTTCACATAAACTCTCAGTGATGGAACCGTGTCTCAAAATGAGTGCCCAACACCTGACAGAATAGTGTGAAACAGATGATTAAGTTGTCCTAGTCTAACGTGGTGAAGACTTACACTAAAGCCACGTTACAGAATGATTTTTGAGGAACCTAAAGCAGATGGTCTCAACCCAGGCATCACCTATCAGTGAAGAACTCAAATTCATACAATACGTGGTGGAATAAACTACCCTGCAATGAGATCTGCCCAACTAAGTGTGGCTCATAATCCAGCTACCGAAACACAAGCAGAGTCCTGGGTCTGTTTAGCCTGGAGAAAAGAAAATTCAGAAGACATCAACGCTTATCAATATCTAAAGGGCGGGTGGCAAGAGGATGGAGCCACACTCTTCTCAGTGGTGCCCACTGACAGGACAAAGGGCAACAGGCACAAGCTGGAACAAAGGAAATTCCATCTCAATGAGAGGAAAAACTTCTTTACTTTGAGGGTGGCAGAGCCCTGGAACAGCCTGCCCAGAGAGGATGTGGAGTCTCCTTCTCTGGAGACGTTCAAAACCCACCTGGATGCGTTCCTATGCAACCTGCTCTAGGTGGACCTGATCTGGTAGGGGGTTGGACTAGATGATCTCCAGACACCCCTTCCAACCCCTGCCATTCTGTGACTCTGTGATATAAGATGCCCTGTGGTATCTGATACATCCACATGGACTCAAGTGATACGACACAGGCCATGTTTGGGACAGTAACAGACCTCAGTCAGTGGGAGTCATTGATCTCATTCTTGAGTAGACATATACATGAATCACAACATTTCTTAGCTCCCTAGTGATTATGTAGGGTACCTAGAGTGATGGTACAATCCACTTAGTGATGGATTCTTACTTTGGATTTGCCCAGAATTAGTTGAGATGACTCCTGTCCCATGCATCAGCTGAGCTACAATGAATTCTACCCTCGTATTCTTTCCTTGTGGCAAAGATACGCAGCACTTGGATTTTCTTTTGTTTAAGATGCAAGGAAACATGGTTAAGATGTATGATCCTACATTGCTGAAAGCTGAGTGCACAGTGAGTCTGCTCAGAGCTGATGTGCAGTCATCTGCCAAGCAGCAAGAGACTAGACAATGGTTCATCCCACGTAAGATGAAGATGACAGAATGCCTTGGAAACATGGGACTTAAAAATAAAGGCAGGAGGGTCCCATTTGGTCTGTGGTTTCTGAGTCTTGGGGATATGTGCATTGTGTGCTTTCCCAGGAATAAGGAAAAAGGAAGACAGCACGGCCTATTCAGTTATATGAAAATATGGCATTAATAGAAAAATATAGAAAAAATAGAGGAAAATAAATTTACCTGCATGTTGATGAATTCTCCCCAGTACTTTTAAATCAGCAAATATGACCTGTATAGTGGATAGAGCTCTATTCTACTTCCATTAATGGCAACGAGGTGTGCCTTTGACATCAGTGAAAGCCTGAAGTCACAGATTATTTCCTTTTCTTTAAACTCTTTTAAAAAAGTGTTTCAGGAAAAGAGTAATATCCACAGGGACAGACTCTAAAGACTAAAGGTAAATGTGAGCAGAGCTTATTTTATTTTTTTCTGTGTTTCAGATCTATGTAAGAAAAATGTTATCTCCAGTAAAAAGGACTGATGCAAGAATTGTTTCTCATAAACGGACAGCACTATTGTCTATAAAAAAAGAATGATACATTGTCACTCACTAGGCAAAAAAAGCGAGCTATGGAGAATATACACAAGACGGACCCACTAAAAACAGAGCTACTGCAGCATTTATTGTGACATAAAAAACATAATGAATTTTTGACCCACTGTATAAATGGCTTTTTCTGCAGAGTCATCTTAAAAAAATGTAAGGCTGGCATTGCAGTTTATGAAGAGGACATGGCTCCTTTAGGTGTTTCCTAGTCTTCTAAGATCATGCCACAGAAGTCCTCAATCCCAGACTGCTCCCCAGTCTCCCCCATACCTATCCAGTGCAGCCTTGCACTGAAACTTTCTTCCTGCCCAAGGGCCAGGAACTCACCAGCTTCCACAATGTCTACTTAAGGGATTCCACATTATTTGTGGCCTTTTCTGTTTCAATGAGTCATCCAGGATGAGTTTTCTGTTGGATCACAGAGAGCTCTGATGGTGGTACCGGGAGGGTATGAGCGTGCCTAGCTGGAGGTGGGCATCGAGCACTTGCTTCTCAAGCTTGGAGACATCACGCTTGGGTGCTGGTAGTTTGGCATGATCGCCTCTCAAAGATTGAGTTTGTGAGGAGGAAGAGAGGAGGAAGACACAACTAGTCTATGGCACCCCTAGCTCCTAACACTTCCATCTCAGCTGGCAGAATCATCAGAGTTGTCTTCAAAGGCATTCACGTGCAACAAGGCACTTCTCCTTGCCTGATGGAGGGGATCACAGTATCAGAAGACAAATTCTCTATGTCTTAGGAACACAACAAGAAGCCCCCAGCAGCACAGCACTCTAAGAGCAGTGCTTTCTTTGCCACTGTACTTGTGAACTTAGGAAAAACATTTCGGAGCTTTGTTTCTCTGTGGGCTTTTTGTGCATGCAAATGTCCCTTCACATTTTATACTACGCACTAAAGGGCTCGCTTTGCCTTTGGAGCACCTACTTCAAGAGAGTTTGATGATGGATTGAACCTAGAAATAATGTAACAAAATATGTGTGGTTTCCCCACGTTGACAAAAGATTACTTAGATACAGTGTACAGGAATACAGAAAAAGATAAACTGATGTTGATGTTAACTACTGATGGCCTCCATAGACCATGAATAAGAAGACAAGCCATCACAACTGATACTATTAGGTTGTAACTGTAGCAGAAAAAGGTATAAAAAGGTGTAAAAATCCTAATTCCAGGGCACTGCACACATTTACACTGAGGATGACCTTTAGAGGTTAAAACCAGCACAGGGTTAGATTTTCTACTTACAGTGAAACAATTCAAATAGAAATCAAAAGACTCATGTTGCCAGAAGTCTGAACAAAAGCAGGGAAAGTGTATTTCCACAGTCAGCTTTTCATACACTTCTACGGAAACCAAAACCTACTGGCAGATGATTTTCATTTGGATGAATGTCTGAAAGAAGCTTCTCCCCATTTACCAAGAATGATAATGAGACTTTTCAAGTGCAAACTCAACCTCCTACATTTTTAGATTAGTTTAATTCACTGAGATCAGTGATGTAATTTTTCATTACATCAGTGTTAATTGTAATGTAGGAACTAAGTTTGCAGAACTTGTCGGCTAGTGATTTGTCTATCAAGAAATACAAACAGGACTAATGATAAAGAAACTACTGGAGGGCCTACTAAGACAGAACTGATACAGAATCATAGAATCATAGAATGAATTGGGTCAGAAAGGACCTTTAAGGGTCATCTAGTCCAACCTCCCCTACAATGAACAGGGGCATCTTCAACTAGACCAGGAATTCAAGTCATTTTCATCACCTTTATCTAAGGAAATCCTTTATGCTCACAAAGGAAAATATGCAATTACTCTTCCAAAGTTAAATCATAAACCCATTTTGTCCCACTCTCCACTGAACTCTATAGTTTTACTTCTTAATTTCAAAATGTCTTCAAGAGCTTTGTGTGCTGCTGAAGTCAGATTCACTCTCTCTTCTCCTCTTGAATATAAGTTGTACTTAACAACTCCTGTTCTCTGATTCTGATAGTGCCAGGCCATGACCTGATAGCTCTACCACAAATACATCCTACCAGGCCTGTGATTACTTTCAGGAATATGGAAAAGACATTTGATTAAAGTGCTTCCAGGTTTTGTCAAAATGGAAATAAAAGCAATTTCATTTTCTGTAACTTCTCTCTCCTTGCATGCAACTTTCCCTTTGTGATCAATACAGTTATTAAAACACAATAGGGAAATAAGCATTTACTTTCTCAGCTACTTCTGACCATTTGAGATGCCCCAGGTTTTCTGTAACATTTAAACACAGTTGGCAGAGGTGACTCGTGATTCTGGGGGAACAACAGGCTTCCATAGAAGAAGCCAGAAACACAGCAGGTTTCTCTACTCCGCACAAAAGAATATAAATATTTATTTTTAGGCAAAGAAATAAAATCCTAACTGCCTCGCAGTTAAGTGCTTTTTTGAAAGTACTTGTGTACCAGCACGAAGGCAAGATGTTTACTTCTAGGAAATTATTCGTCACAATGCAATATCCATGAGAAGCAGGATGAACCATCTTGCAGAGGTACCTTGTGCTGGTTTTCCCTAGGATAGAGTTAATTTTCTTCACAGTAGCTAGTATGGGGCTATGTTTTGGATTTGGGCTGAAAACAGTGCTGATAATACAGAGATGTTTTAGTTAGTGCTGAGCAGGGCTTACAGGCCTTTTCTGCTCCTCACATCACCCCACCAGCGAGTAGGCTGGGGGTACACAAGAAGGCGACACAGCTGGTACAGCTGGCCCCAACTGACCAAAGGGATAGTCCACACCACATGACGTCATGCTCAGGATATAAAGCTGGAGAAGAAGAAGGAAAAGAAGGACTTTCAGAGTGATGGCGTTTGTCTTCCCAAGTAACCGTTATGTGTGATGGAGCCCTGTTTTCCTGGAGATGGCTGAACACCTGCCTGCCCATGGAAATTATGAATTAATTCCTTATTTTGCTTTGCTTGGGGGTGCAGCTTTTGCTTTACCTATTAAACTATCTTTATCTCAACCCAGGAGTTTTCTCACTTTTACTCTTCTGATTCTCTTCCCCATCCCACCTGGGGGAAATGAGCAAGCAGCTGAGTGGCGCTTAGTTGCTGGCTGAGGTTAAAGCAGGAAAGCTTAGCAAAGAAACTTAGCTTGCCTTGTACCAGCTGCCTAAATTTTAAATACCAAGTCAGATGAGATGACATTATAGGTCCCTACACCATCCCTATGAAAAAGATGAGCTGATAAACTGATGCTTATGAGAACCAAGTAAAACATCAAGGCACAGAAATCAGAATATAGAATCGAATATAGAATCATAGAATGGTTTGAGTTGGAAGGAACCTTAAAGATCACCGAGTTCCAACCCCCCTGCCATGGGCAGGGACACCTCCCACCAGACCAGGTTGCTCAAAGCCCCATCCAGCCTGGTCTTGAACACCTCCAGGGATGGGGCATCCACAGCTTCTCTGGGCAACCTGTTCCAGTGTCTCACCCCCATCACAGTAAAGAATTTCTTCCTGATATCTAATCTAAATCTCCCCTCTTTCAATTTAAAACCCCTCGTCTTATCACAATCCTCCCTGATAAAAAGTCCCATAAATGCCCATACAGGAATTCAACTATTAATTTCACTGTGGCTTTGGAAATCAATGTGGCATCTTTACAGACACTAATCATCAAAACTTGATGAAACACCCCAGGAAGGGTGGCACTGCTTGGCTGGTCTCCCTGTGCCAGAAAGGAATCACTCAAAAAGTGAGCAGAAAAGCACTGCTGCCTGCATTTGAAGATTTTCAGAGGAGGTTTCCAGTATGAACACTGACCAAGCTCGACCATTTTGCTGCTTGATGAGATCTGACAAGCTCACAGCCCTGTGTGATACTGCTTCAGGCTCTACAGCTGGGACTCCAACCGGCATACTTATTTTCCACTCCTGGTTTTCACGGGATCCAGGTTAGGCATACATTTCCAGCCTATTAAGAGGCAAATTTTATACCATTTCTTGAAGGCTTGACCTTTGGGCAACGCAATTGATTATTACGTGTAGCCACTGGGCACAAGGATGACTCTAAGTGTGGTTTTCCACTCAGTAACCAAGGATTTCCATTCACTCCTCTGCTAAGTGAGGCCATTAAGAGAAACGTAACTCTCTAGTTTATGCCGCTGTCAGTGAGGGAAAATTGCTTTTTAATCTCTGACCCCTCAAAACAAAACTGTACCCTGGAAAGAGATTTTGTTAAACAAGTGAAATAGAAAAACAAAAGACAGGATGGGATTTTTTTTCTGCTGTCTCCGAATTGCCCCAGATCAGACTTGTTCAGTTCCCACATGCAAAATCCTTGCCTTTGAAATGCTAATTCCAGACCATTGTGGGTAACGTAATGGATATTTCTAAATCTTGACTTGATGCAGTCCCAGTGCTGGATACCACCAAGGTGAATGATCAGTAAACACCACAGCTGCCCACTCATCTTCTCACCAGCCAAAGCAGCTTCATCAGCAATGCCTCGCCACTAAATTTGCCCCCAACACTTGCGTCATATCCTTCCCTTCTCCTCCACTCTTGCCTTTTCTATTTCTTCTTTGAGAGAGAAGTGATTTGTGCTTAAAGAAAAAAGTGAGATCATAATAGACAACGTTTTTAATTTTTTTTTTCCTTCCAAAAATCCTGCTGGCCATGGTTTTCAATAAAAGAAAGAAGGACTAAGGTACCACCTGGCTAAGTCAACTCTCTCTTTTTGATGGTACAAAGGAAGAGATGTTGAGCTGTGATTACAAATAGCCTGAAAGATTTTACTTCCACATGCAACAGCACCCAACTGCATGACATCCAAAAGCTCTAAACAAACCTTTTCCCAATAAATATTTGATCACACAGAACCATTATTTACAGAAAAAAAGATAGGTTTAAATAAATGTTATGTCTCAGAACTCACTGAGGTTAAGTTGCTGCATTCACGCAGCTCATTTATCACTTGGACTGCCGCTGCCTTGAACACCATTTCCTGTGGTAAGCAGCTGTTTTGTAAATGGGCTGCATTCAAATACAGTAAAAAACCACACACAAACAGAAGTTGCTTCAAAATAAAACACTCTTAAATCTGAAAACTCAGTCTGTCTTCTCACAGGGAGGTGACGGAGCAAGGAAAAAGGGAAGCACAAGTTTTATCCCAACCACTTGCTGCTGCTGCTGCCGTTTTGTCGAGGGAAGTTAAAGGGCAAAATGATTTAATCGCTCAAAGCATTGCCCCAGACATCCTTGTTTCCTGGCCACAGCACACTACCAAGACAAAAGGAACCTGAAAGCAGGGGTAGGGGATGCAGGCAAACATCCCTATGTAGCAGGTTTTGAGCGATCTGGGGCAAGCAAATTAGTGGGATCGTTATAAGGGAAGGAACTTTTTGAAGCAGCAGTGATGCCGACAGCCATGTATCAACAGGGGAGGACTGAGAGACTGGAAGTGAGAGCGAAAATGAAAAGATATGGCTTAATGGGAGAGGGAAGGGGTGGGAGGAAGACAAGGGCTATGGAGGAGAAATTGCTTTGAAGTTGGAGAAATCAGTTCTGAGTGGCAAGCCCAGGCAGAGGTTTCTGAATCGAGCTGGGCGTGAGTGCCTCGTGGCGGCCTGAGAAACAGAAAACAGAAAGGGACTGCAAATTGGTTGTTTTTTTGAGAGATTCAGGCAATTTGGGCAGGACTTCTTTTACTAACTGAAGATCACGGCACAGAGTCATAAGGACTCTGGAGGGTGGCAAAGTTTCCTTCTGCCACTGAAGAGGGGGATTAAGGCTCAGTCGTGTAATTACACAGTCACTTCAGTAATGGCTTTTGCTCGGAGTCTTTACAGAGCTCCGAGTTCCTATTGCAGCTTTAATTCAGCTCCCATCACACTCACAGGCAGAAACCGCCAGAAGAAAGAACAGCTTCATAATCCCCTGAATAAAACTTCCAAGTGCTAATTACCCAAAGAAGCAGCAAACTCAGCCCCGCTCACACTGGTGGCAGACACGGCTAAGAAACAGCCACATGAGAGGAAACGGCCTCAAGTGGCACCAGGGGAGGTTTAGACAGGATATTAGGAAAAAATTCTTCACCAAAAGGGTTGTCAAGCATTGGAATAGGCTGCCCAGGGAAGCGGTGGAATCGCCATCCCTGGAGGGATTTAAAGGACCTGTAGACATGGTGCTCAGGGACACGAGTTAGTGGTAGGTTTGTCAGCGTTAGGTTGATGGTTGCACTCGATGATCTTAAAGGTCTCTTGCAACCTAAATGATTCTATGAGGTCGAATGTACACACTGCATCATATAGTTAGCAGTAGATTGTCAATACATCTCAGTCCCAGATCTTACAAACATAGAATCATAGAATGGTTAAAGTTGGAAGGGACCTTAAAGATCATCAAGTTCTAACCCCCCTGCCATGGGCAGGGACACCTCCCACTAGAGCAGGTTGCTCAAACCTCTTCTTGTCCTAAGACATTAAGTAGTTACGAAGCTGCATTTGCATCATGATATTCCAGCTGCAGCAGTCCACTTTGCAATCCCACCATATCGTGGTTCCAACCACCTGTACACCAGACTTGTAAAACTATTAGCTTTAATATGATTTAATGGCAGTGTAAGTCAGGATCTTAGGGCATACCCACAGGGAAGAGAAGACAATCATCGTTATCACACTATTTATAAATGGCAAGTGCTTCAAGAGGCTTGCATGCCAGGAAATTTCAAAGACTGAGAAGATAATGTTGGAAACTCAAATTTTCTTTCATTTTTAAAATACCAAGGAGTTATTTGTGCAAAAATTGAAGCCAGCCCTTTATTGGTCCCCAGGCAATAAGATCTCTCTGCAAATGTCAGATATTTATAAGGCTTTTTTTTTTTTTTTTCCTTAAAGCTCCAGCTTTGAAAGTGCCTCTCTGTGTATCCCTGAAAGCCAGACCCAGGAATTGCTTCTTTACAGGAAAAAACCTCATTGTTCTTAGAGTACACAAGTGGGTCACTGAACTGTCGCTCGCCTTTGCGATGCCAGTGAATCCAAATGAGCTTGACTTCCACAGAGGATATAGGGAAGGAAAGCAACCCGCATTAATCAGAGCAACACAAGCAGCTCTTCCAAAACAAATTAGCTCCAACAGTCAGCACACAGAGTCCTTCAGTCAGGGTGGCCAAGCTGAACTTAGGCCAAACTTCGCATCAAAAAAGAGTAACTGAGTAACTGGTTTAATATGTACCCGCGAAGTCTGCGTTTGTTTCTTTTTCTTCCCCTCAATCCATCTGCAGGAAACTATGAACAAACTGAGAAAAGTAAAACTGCTCATCTGGTCGCAGCCAGCCCCTCTGCGTGACTTTGATCCCACCTAAGCTTATCTCAAAGGCAGGTACTGAGACCATCAGGTGTCTCAATCCCCCTTGTCAATAAAGGGACGGGTGATATGCATGTGATTAATTCTCCTTTGAAATTTTTGCCTCTAATTGCTATCATCTGGACTTAATAGATAGAAGAGGGAAAAGGCGTCTCCAGAGGCAGTCATCTGACCTATGTTAGACATAGAACCATCACAAAATCATACAATGGTTAGAGTTGGAAGGGACCTTAAAGATCATCCAGTGCCACCCCCCCTGCCATGGGCAGGGACACCTCCCATCAGAGCAGGTTGCTCAAAGCCCCATCCAGCCTGGCCTTGAACCCGTCCAGGGATGGGGCAGCCACAGCTTCTCTGGGCCACCACTGTCTCACCACCCTCACAGTAAAGAACTCCTGGTATCAATATCCAATCTGCATTTTGACCCTTCATGTTTCTACAGATAATGCAATGGCCCAGCGCAACTGTTACCTGCAGCAAAACAAAGTTTAATCACAAACAGTGATTTTGCAATAGGAATTTAAAATGAGGGAGAAAGAAATCTGCTAATGATGTTAAAGTATTTCTTCCAAAGCTTTGACAGCTCCCACTAAACCTTTTATGTTTCTGGGATGTAATACCATTTTTGCTCATGAGTAATCACAAGTTCATTAACCCCATCCTCTGTTGCAGCACAGATCTAGCAAGTGACACCCAGCAGTCTTGTCCAACGTGAAAGTTGGCCACCACTACTTTATTTACCATACACTTCCCTCATGTGTTCTCCATTATTGTTGTAATGTTTTGTGGTTTGTTTGTGGGTTTGCTTGGTTTGTTTTATGTCTTTTTTTTGTGGGTAAGTGAAGAATTTACATGGAGACCGTGAGAATTCACACGAAGTAATAAAACACTACTGTTAGCACACACATCTCAAGATGCAGGAGCACCTTTCAAAATGTAAAATGCAGGCAAAGAGGCTCAGCAGGAAGATATTCACATTTGTTTAAACATTTCTATCATTGCAGGGAACCTAAATGCCCTATTTTGTATTAGTTAAAGGAAAGCTATTTACTCATGCTTTGTTATGTTAATGTACAGGTTGGGACTGGTGCTCCAAGTTGTATTGCTGAAGTGAGTGCACTGCATTATATGCAAACATTATGCTAAATAAACAGTCACTTAATCTTTATTCCTGACAGAAATCCGTTCATTAAGGTCTACAGTAGGTCTTAAGCTTGAATGTCTCAGCGATGTTGACATTTCTGATTTCTCAATTTATGTATGCATTTGTCAATATACTCATAAGACTACCACATACACACACATATTCATATATACATATAAACAGGGATAAGTAACAAATGTATGTAAGAAAGTCTGCATTTACAGGACAATCACGCTATATTAGAGGTCAAAGGTAACAGCCAAATACATTAATAAATTGGCAGTTTAACAAAAGAGTGAAAACTACTTCATAAGATTTAAAAACCAGTCTGTGCTTTGAATCTCTGAGCAGCACAGGAGAGTGCAGAGAGAACTGAAAGTGTGTAAAACCATGGCAGCTCCCTTGAAAGCAGCTCACCCACAAAGCCATCTGGCTGATGACCCTCCCAAATCCATCCTGGAAATTTCTCAAGCAGCCCCAAATCACACGCATGACCTGGCAGGATGACCTATCTCCCACCGCGTTATCCAGAGGTATCCAACTGCCACCAACACCACTTCCCACAAAAGCCCTTGAGGGCTGTCTGCCCAGGACTCTTCTTGTCACATTACGGGGGACAATGTCCTTTTGGATGTAAGATGAGCAGATATCAAAGCACGTAACAGAGAAGGCATCAGATTCCATTTGACAACCCCCAGGCAGGAGGCCAACAACTGCAGTCACAAAAACTTCACTCTGTTTTCTGTCCATATCTCAGGGAACCTCACGAAAGAGGTGACAGAGGGCAAGCTGGGCTCACACGCATTTCTCTAGTGATCCTCAACCAGTAGCATACACGACAGCTACCCGTCCTCTACAGGACATCTGCATCGCTCATCTCCTTTGCCAGCAATCCTTTTCTAAGTGATATTTGTCTATACTGACTTGTTTCATGGCCAAGGAAGACTCCAAAGTGTTTTCCCATAAATACCAGTCAGTACATTTATGCCCTTAGCGGCGGTTGACTCACTAAAACTGGCTATATCTTCATCTTGATCAACATATTTAAGGAATAAAGTACCTCCTAACTGGGCAGGCTATTTCAACAGCTCCTGCTGGCTGAAGAAAGCGGATCCTTTACACTGTGCTGCCTTCATTTTCTGCCTGACTACACGTTGACCTTCTTAGGCAAAATTGTCATTAACTCATTTGCAGCTTTGCGATAGGCTCTACTGTCAAGTATTAAATTTATTCTTGTCTCATTTTAGACTTCATGCAGTAAAAACTCAACAAGCTATTTTCAAGGCAAATGCAGGATTAAATGCAGGGTGACACACATTATCTTGAATATATGTGTGCCTTTAAAACCGAAACATAGTGGAGACCACACAGTTTCTGCAATATCAAAGTTCCACAAAAGTTGTTCTTATTACCCACAATTGGTAAAATATGTTTGACCAGAAAATGAGCTGTAGATAATTTTAAAATCACATTAATCCTTTTCAGTGGAGTAAAAAATGTCTGTAGCTCTTACTCCTTTGGTCTGGAGATTTGCCACAGACCTTCAGAACTCATTGTGTCCAAGGACCAACAAGGAGGCACTATGTACGACCATGGACTTCAGCTCCATTTTTGTCAAAACAAGACTCCAGATTCATGAAACTCACTTTGGACTTCAACAAACCGACTTATGATTGAGGAACAAAGAAAACCAACAGCTTTTGTTCTGTCAATCCAGTGCAAACAATAAAAATTTTTTCTTTGTTCGTTTTCCCTCCCCCCTCCCCTTCATCCCTAGAAAGCGCTAAGTATAACCATCAAACACTTCCTTCTGGTCAAGCTATTTTCAAAAAGATTAATATTTTTCTCTGTGTGTGCGCTTTATTCTTGCTCCAATGAAGAAAAAGAAAAAGAAAACCAAACAACCAAAACCCTACCCTCAAATTGCCTTTAACAAGTGCTGAACACCATTCCCATAGCCATTACTCACCAACTACATCAAGCCTTTTGACAACTCAGTTGTTTCTGAAAAGCACTGCTGCCTGATTATGGGGAAAGACTCCAATAAGAAGTACATATACGCTTAAATGATGCACTTTTTATGACGTCTTTCCAAGAACATCAGTAGCTAATTGTTGAGTTTCCTACTGGTAAATGTCTCTTTAATATGCAGATCTCTTAATGACTACTCTGATGCAAATTGCCAATGCTACAGTAATTTAATCATAGATACAAGAAAATAGTTTAGGTCTTACTTAGAGTATGCTTTATCATCTTTCCAGGTAGCACAAATCCAACGTAGGCCATGTGCCATGTGGTTCCCAGCTGCCAAGTGTTCTCTTTATTTTAAATACTATTACTGAATGTGTCCGTAGGGGTTTTTAGTCCCACTTACTTGGTGCTGACTGGCTTTTGCCAACTGCTCATTGGCTGACTCTACATTAGAAGATGCAGTCTCAATGTTGGCTTCAATACTATCTGCAAATTAAGACAACAGAAGATAATTACAGGGTACAGACCTAAAACAAAGCCTTTATACCAACAGCAATTCAGTAATTCACTCATGGACATAAAGAAACGAGCAGCCTCTTGTTTGCAAGCTGAAGCTCTACAGGGTAATAGGAACACCACCCCTTTTGATGAACATTTAACCCACCAATCAGAGGCAGTGACTGACAGCTCTCCATGTGTTCCTAGACAGGATCATAGAATGGTTTGGGTTGGAAGGGACCTTAAAGATCATCCAGTTCCAACCCCCCTGCCGTGGGCAGGGACACCTCCCACCAGACCAGGTTGCTCAAAGCCCCATCCAGCCTGGCCTTGAACCCCTCCAGGGATGGGAAATCCACAATAAGCATGGGGGATGGAGGTCAACACCTCATCCCATTCCCACTGAAACAGGTAGGAAAACTGATAGAGAATTCAAAGGAAATCAACTCAAGGCTGGTAAATTTACCAGATTAGAGTCAAATTACAGAAGGGACATGGCAGATTGTATCCAAAATTTTCTCAATATTAGAGCTCTAGGGTAAGATTTATTTGAGTACATGCAGGTTATTGACCATCCCCAGGTATCCATACTTGAGCAAGTCACCTTGACACTATCACAGTCAACAGGGAGTAAGTCCGTATTTTGAAATTCATCCCACTTTACAGTAGCTGCCTGATGCTGATCAGATGAATTACAACCTAAACTCCTGGATCACATTTTGAAGCTGCAAGAGGGGGGTTCTGTGTAGGTAGCAACAGATTGAGACATGTTGCCAGTATCTAAAATTAAGGGAGAAGAATCTCCTGCTAGATTGTGAGGTCTGACGCTGGGGCAAGCTGAAGGAACCATGAATCAAAATGAGACTAGAAAAGAAAGAATATCAGCTACACATTGCAGCTGGCAGCTCCCCACTTCCATCAAGGACAAATATTAACTTTGACTCCAGAGCTGTGCTTAGAAAGCAAAACACTTATGCCATAAAATCTCCAAATAAGTGTTTGTGTTTCCAGCTGAAATCTTAGAAATCTTGACCAGCTTGTCCTCTGAGAGTTGTGCAGCCAATAGTTTCTGGCCACAATTAAAAAGTATGTGCAGTTGATCTGTTTCTGTGTGGTTTAGAGGAAATATTACACCATGGAGTATATGAAAATAGTCAGGAGGAATTCAATCACGGGTAGAAATCTGACAATAAGGTTCCAGGGATTTCTCTAATCCTTAATAAAATTAATGGAAATTCTTCAACTGATGGTATTAGGACTTGGATTAAGACATGCCACAGAAGATTTAAATAATTTCTTCTTTTATTTTTGAAGGAAAGAACGTTAATCAGATAAAAAAATGTACGTTTGCAGACAAACTGCAGAAAGTGGTTGTATTCAGGTTTTGCCATTTTTAAGTGGAAAAGTGCTGCGAGGCTGTTAATGTAATTCTGTGTTTCTGATAACTTCAAAAATAAAAAAACAAAAACAACAACAAAAAACCCAACAAAACAAAAGAGCAAAGAAACTGCCAATCAACAGAACCATGGAATACACAAACTTGAGCTTAACACTTGGAAGCCTGTTAGAAGTCTTGTATTACACCTGGGAGAGATGGTTTTCCTCTCCTTTTATTTGAGATTATGCATGCTGTAGTACACAAGAAATAAGCCACATGGCCGGCACTTTTATAGATTGATATAACATAAATTCATTGGCCATATCCAGTGCTTCTCAAACCATTTTTATTAAGACTTTAGCACTGTGGACCTTGGTTGGCATCTACCCAAATGCTTTCCTTGCATTCAGGACTCAGCAGGAAGAGATCAAAAGGCTTCTGAGGAACTCAACATCTGACTGTGAAGAAATACTAAATTTTCTTCTACAGAGCCTTAGAAGAGCTGCTTACACACACACCCCCCAGTGTGACAGCCTTGAAGAGTTTACTTCCAGTATTGCATTGATCTGAAGGCATTTCTGGGAAAGTGTCTTTGCAACAGCAGTAGGAAAAAATGATGCTGAATTACCAAAAGTGATGAGCAGAAACATGGATGGTACAACAGCACACTGCAGTGAGAAGCATTTTTGCCAAGTGAGTGGATCTACCCAGAGTCTACCTCAAAGAGATGTGCATGAGAAACAAAGTGTTTCTTGTGAGTGGAACACAGTGAACAGATTTCAACCTGCCACTTGATAATAATGAGGTCTGAGGTGAGTTTAGAAGGAAAACCCTACCACAGCACCTCTACAAGGGCTACCACCATCAACTGGTACCACACTCCTGTTTAAAATAATAGATGTCCCAGCTCCAGGGCTAGTCCTAATGCCTTTCCAGCCAAACATTGAGGCTGACCCACAAATCAGTAACTTGTCATTCTCCATATTTCATAGGAGTAGCAGTAGAGGGACATTTGATGTTTTCAGGTTAGAATTGAGAAATAGCTGAAAAATGTTAGACTGATCCCAAAGGACAGGGGAGTGTTTTCTTTCTCTGTTTGCATGTTCAGACAGTGCTGCATAATTAGCAACTACAAGTCCTGGTCTAATTTCCAGCAGTGCGTAAATGAGCCTCTCTGCATATAGAAACAACAGGGCACAAGGCACAGGAACGAAAAGGGTTAATATGTCATTAACAGAGACAGGATGCATCAGCCAGATTAACTTGTCACTCCCTCAAGGTGACAAATTCTTAGTTGCCTAAGTTTTGATTGGCATTTACTTCTCTGGTTAAGTGTGACTACGTGAGGCACAGTTAACCAGATGTTTATACATTCTGTGGAAGTCCATAAGAACTAGACACTGGGACAATACCAGTTTGCATCAACTGAAATTCAGGCCCTGATCCCTTCAGAGGAACCAAGCTCTTTCTGCTGCCTGCAGGGGGGCCTTGGATAAAACTAAACACATTGCACGCCCCCTTAGCACTGTACAGAATGGGCTGATCACATGTTATGCACTGTGTTTTGCAAACATCATCTATGTTTTTCCCAGCACAGGCTTTCACAAGTAGGATGGACATGTGCCACATGTCCTGTGTGAATTGCTGTGATGTTACAGGAGGAAGAGGCTGGAGCCTGGTGGCAATGTTTCTGCTCACTTGTTCTCCTAAGGGGGGAATACCAGCCTTGGAATAAGCAGACCTCCCATTTAAAAAAAAAAATAATAAAAAAATTGAAGCAACTTGTAATCTTGAGGCACAGGGGGAAAGCTAAAATAATCAAAAAAACCACCAAAACAGCTCTAAAACTCTATAAAAAATGAGACATAAATATGTAACGCAATTTAACCAAATAGTTCTGCTGATTAACACAGGGAAGCAATTGAAGGAAAGAGAATTGGGGTCAAATCACATGGAAGTAAGTAATAAGTCAATGATGTTAATGTCTCACTCCCAGCTATTTCAGTGCATCTTTGCTGAACACTGGCGGTTCAGAGCTTCACCTTCCTCACTTCCAGCTCCTTCTCAAGGTAGCTGGCTTGGGGATGGAAAGGGAAGTTAAAGATATGGTTTAGTGGTGGGTTTTGTACACTGAAAGGTCCCTTCCAACCTAGACAATTCTATGGTTCTAAGTATTTCCAGAGGGGCAGTAGGATCATAGACAGGTGGAAGAAAAACTGCTGGAGGGGTCTGCCTTTTGCTTTCTCCTTTGGCTTCGGTATGAACAGACAGGATTCTGTTCCCAAATAAGTGAGATAACCCAGTCCTGGGTATGGGATTTTCTGAAGAGCCTGAATCCCACAACACTTTTCTGTCCTCAGTCTGTAATGACAAATTTATGGTACAGTTTGAAAATAAACAAAAACCCTCAGGCAATGCAATAGCCCTTTTATTAAACTGAGGGACAGGGCTGCACCAAAGCAGATGGTGGTTGCAAACAAATCCACCAAGGAATTAGGAAAAGATTTCTAATTTTCTGGCTAAAGCACATCCTTTCCATAGGAGTAGTGAAGCTGGCAGAGCTAACCAGCTTTTAGATGTCATTTTATATGATTTTATGACACACTTGTCACACAGAGACAGAAGTCATGATGACCCCAAGAGGTGTCTTTCAACCCTATCTATCTACCTGTCTTCTGAGATCCAGCCCTGCTAATGACCAACAGGAGTCTTAGACGGGAAATTACTGCAGTGATACTGGCTGGAGTGGGGTTTTTGTCCTAACTTATCAAGGAACCACCCGTATGACCTGAGTCTTTATAGCAGCAACAATGGACTAGTTTCACAAGGCAGCACTTTCAGTAAAACTGCTTGAAAGACAGGAAAGTGCCTTGTGAATGAGAATTTTAAAATGCTCCTGTTTGGCAGTAACCAAAATTGGCCCCTTTAGGTTTCACAGTACGCTTTTATTTTTAGCGCTTTAATAAGCTTAGCCCTCTTTCATCACTATAACTTCTGGCTAAAAATAATCAATACAACATACTGAGAAGCACAAAAAAATAGTATTTTGGTAATGTATAAAGGTTTATTTCCCAATTAAAAGTCAAATTTGGGATGAAATTGCTTCCAGCATACAACAGAATTTGGCTGTTTTAATTGCCATGGACTTGTAGAGTTTTGAGTGAGCCTCATTCCACAAACAAAAGACCCTCAGGATCTCTAAAGGCACAACTGTAGATGTTAAGGGGATAGAAAACTATGGCACTTCTTCTGAAATGAAGATTAAAATGGCTTAGTGTTGGTCATTTGCAAATTTCAGTGTAAACATTAAGTTACAAATTCCACACACGAGAGGATCTATGAAATAATCTTTCCCATATGCTAAACTAAGGCTAAATGGGTCACATTGGCTTATACTGGTGTAAAGAAATACAATTTTCAGCTCCATGAGTCATCGGGAGCCATGGTTATTGCTTCCAGACAGCACCTAGCTTTCTATTTGATTTTAGCAGAGCCCTAATTCTTCACACCATGACCCTCAGAAGCAAGGTCTGAGGCACTGAACAACCACTCACCCTAATTTTCCAGCCAGGCCTGCAAAGACTACATAAACTACCCTTAGATGTCATAACCAGCCCTTCCTGCTGGTTTTCCTCAACCAACAGCCCAGAGCCCCAGTCTGTACGAATAAAAGTGGCTATAAGGCGATGGCCGAACACCAGCATAAATTTACAACACTTCAGCTCCTGAGTGATTTACGCTGTCCTTGAAATGCATCTTGGAAATGTCAAGTATCTGCTACATATGTATGCGCTGAAAAATGGTATCACCCTGCCAGAGGTTTACCACGCCTGCCAGGATACATCTTCCAGGGATTTCAAATGCAAACGCTGTTCTACGTACATCTATTGGAAAATAGGACATCCTACCAGAGAGTAAGGTACCTCATATCATCTGCTCCGTGCTAAATGGCAGAGTGCAGAAATATTGGCACTTTAGCAGATGCAAAGCGATTTAACATTCTCTCTTACAGAGAAAAGTGGTCTCAAATTACTGATATTTACCACAGGAGAAGAGTTAGCTCCCCAAGGGCACGTGGTGTGGCCTCTGCCCTCATTGCCTGGTGGGCACTTTCAGCTATGTGTATTGCAGGTATCCACAAGTCCCATACAATGCACTCATCTGGCTCTGGGTAATCCAAGACTCTAGTTTTAATTCCATAAAACTTGCACACGGGAGAATATTATATCACAACAATAGATCTGATTCACTTTTTTTTTGGTTTTTTTTTTCATTTCCATCTTTTTGTGATGAAAAAAGGTATTTCAACTAGGCATTTTGTGTGCAGAAATTTATGGGTAAATTAGATTTGATTTAATTTCCAAAATGATCCCTGAAAGTAATTTAAAAAGCAAAACAGCAGTCAGTCTAGCTTTGATTGAGAAATTCCAGCTACTTGTCTGTAGCACACTGCTTCTTTTTCCTTGTGATGTAAACTCAACAATTATTTTTTAATTCTGTAAGACACTTAAGTTAAAGAAAATATCATTTCAAATTGCAGTATCACAGAATTACAGAATCACAGAATGACATGGGGTTGGAAGGGACCTCTAGAGATCATCTAGTCCAACCCCCCTGCCAGACCAGGTCCACCTAGAACAGGTTGCACAGGAACTTGTCCAGGAGGGTTTTGAATGTCTCCAGAAATGGAGACTCCACCACCTCTCTGGGCAGCCTGTTCCAGGGCTCGGCCACCTTCAAAGTGAAGAAGTTCCTCCTCATGTTGAGACGGAACTTCTTACGTTTGAGTTCATGCCTATTTCCTCTTGCCCTGTCACTGGGCACCACTGAAAAAAAAGACTGTCCCCTTCCTCTTGACACCCATCCTTTATGTATTGGTGGAAGATATGTTTCTTTAAAATGACACACAAAAAAAAAAAAGAAAGAAGAGATGAAAATAATTATATTTGGTTTTCCAAATCCAGGTAATGAATTGACACAGTTTGGATAACTACCTTAATTTCACTCGTATGCAGTATTTTTCAGAAGTCTACTTTTGTCTACAATTAACACAATGGTCACTTCCCATCACACAGCTGATGGTATAAGCTACCAAGTCCTATAGCTCCGTCAAAGGATGAAAGAAGTATCAATCTGAGTCTGTCACAGCAATAAATGAGGATGATGGGAGTGTTGATTCACAGAAATAAATATACTTTATTTCTGCTTGCTGTCTTGGAAAGATCATATATTTTACCCAGGAAGTAAAGCCACTGATATTTACAACATGCTTGACCCTTTTTGCTTTACATGGCTTGTGTGATTTACTTAACGTACTCGGGCCGTGGCCTCCCAAACACAGTCTGGCGGTGGCAGAGTAGAACATCTCCCAGCAGAAATAAAGCAACCACTTGGGCAGCTTCTGCCTGTATGACAGTTACTGCTCAATTGCAGCCTTACAAGAAACTGAGAGCGCAGTAGTTCCAACTTCCCAAAAATGACTTTGGATAAACTGGTGCGAGAAGAATCCTACTGGTGGCATTAAACCTCATAAAAGGAAGAACCTTGTCTCTTGTACAAAATTAGCTGGCTCATTAACTGCAAGTATGCCAGCCCAATCGCATTAGGAGGGTCAAACACAGAACAGCATAGAAATCTTTAGGCGCTAGTAAATTTGCAAGTGTAGAGTCACCCATTATTCTTTTCCCTATAAAACACCACACGCTGTCTTAAGAGCACTATGAGTGCTAGAACTAAATGGAAGAGTCCACATACAACAGAGGAAGACACAAAAACTCACACTTAGAAGGAGCAGAAACTGGAAAGAAGCACAAAGGCTCATTCATTTTTTGGGCCACCTATTATCTCGAGTTAAGTGAATTGGTTTAAAGATCATGGTAGTCCACACCGGACTCCAACGATTCGGCTGGAGCAGTGGTCATCAGCCAGTGCCTAACATGAAAGTGAGCACCTTATAGACTCTTCAGTGCTGTCCAATGCCAAGGAAAAGTGAAAAATGATACTGGAGGCCACCACTGCTGCAGTCCAGAGAAACCTAAGGGGGGCCTACAGGAGACATGAGGAGGGCCTCTTTATCAGGGTCTGTAGTGATAGGATAAGGGGTGATGGTTTTAAACTGAAAGAGTGGAGATTTAGATAAGATATCAGGAAGAAGTTCTTCACTGTGAGGGTGTTGAGACACTGGAACAGGTTGCCCAGAGAAGCTGTGGATGCCCCATCCCTGGAAGTGTTCAAGACCAGGCTGGATGGGGCTTTGATCAACCTGGTCTGGTGGGAGATGTCCCTGCCCAGGGCAGGGGGGTTGGAACTTGATGATCTTTAAGGTCCCTTCCAACCTGAACCATTTTATGATTCTGTGATTCTATACAAGAAGAACAAAGCCAGTGGTCTACAGAACACCATGACCTTAAAATTGTGGCCTACAGGGCAATTAAGGCTAGTAATGCTATGCAATTTCAGCAGCTGGGGTAGTTTATAATAAAGCTTCATTAAACTTAGAACAACAAACTGATGACAGGGTATATAGCTGGGATGAACACAGAAGTCAGAGGCTGCTTTGGAAGCGAGTGGGAAGTGGAACGGATTATCACCGATTCAGAAATACCCCAGTGTACCCTTCCTGCATGGGCTGAGCCCTGTAGCGACATGTAACTCCATGCTCCAAGTCTCAACAAGTGGCTGAAAGCAAGGGAGCCAAGAGAAGATTTCCCAATTCATCAGGAACCAATAAGAACATAAATGTACCCATTCACATAATAGCCTCCTCTGAGATCACTTAGGAAACTTAACCAAATGAGAGACTTTGCAGACCACATTCAACTGAACGTAGATATTAAATCTGCTACATTTAGGTATTCAGGGACCACTCTCAAGATGTGTTCATTTTCTGCAGATATCCCAACCGAGACACATAACTCAGGAGAGTTTAGTTAAGGATCTCGTTGAATGATTTCCCAGCCCCGTTTGCATTAGCCTATCTGACAACAGACTCTTTGGCTGCGCCATTCAGGCAGCCAGACTGGAAGAGGACATGAATGGAAGGATGCTCATGGACCCTCTCAACAGCTCCTTCTCAAAGTGGCAACCTGTCACAAGTGGGGTCCCTCAGGGATAGATAGTGGCCCCAACAGTGTTTAACACCTTCATAAGGGATCTGGAAGATGGGGTCAAACGTTCCCTGATGTAGTTTACTGATGGTACCAAACTGAGTGGGGAAATGGACACTGTGAGAGAACCAGCCTGCAGGAAGACCTGGATAGGCTGGAAAAGTCAGCTAACAAGAACCTTATGAAGTTCAACAAGGATAAGGGAAAGGGCTTGCACCTGGAAAAACATAATCCAGGAGTGCACTCCAGGCTGGGAAGCAGCTCTGTGGGAAAAGGACCTGGGTGGTCCTGGTGGACAACAGGCTCAATATGAGTGAAAAGTGGGCTGCTAGGGTAAAGAGAGCCAACAGGATGCTGGGCTCATCAAGAAGGGCATCACCAGCAGGGATAACAAAGTCATTATCCCACTCTACTCAGTGCTTGTCAGACCACACCTGAAACACTGTGTTCAGGTTTGGTCCCCCCTATACAAAACTGATGTGAATGGTCTGGAGAGGGTCTAGAGAAGGGCCACCATGATGATCAAAGGACTGAGAGGCCTGTTCTATGAGGAAAGACTGAGAGAACTGGGTTTGTTTAGCCTTGAGAAAAGAAGGCTTAGGGAAGTTGTTATCACTTTGTGCCAGTATTTAAAGAGTGGCTACAAAGAAGATGGAGACTCCCTTTTTACAAGGAAAAGAAGTTCCTGTAAGGCTGGGTCAAAAAGACTCTTTTTACTGATTCAAAGGTAATCTAGTCCACTGGCTTGTTTTGGCTTCAAGGGCTCGGACTCACTAATACTGTAATGGTTAATTAAATATTCATGTCAAAGAGATGACATGAGGATAAACAGAGGCATAGGGTTTATTTGCAGAAGACAAAAAATAACAGAGATAGGCTGCCCCCAGTCTCCATTTCCCCTCTTCTGATTCCCCCTTGCATGACAGAAATTGCTTTCTACCATCAAAAGTGTTAATGGTTGTGTTAATGAAGGAACTGGCCCATACACCAGCAAAACCACATTTGGGTTTTTGTAAGAATTATGGATTACTCTGCCTGTGCCATGCATAGGCCAGACCAGCTCTTGCCATTAATTCTCCCCAGCTCAGGTGAACCACAGAGTAGTTTGTTCTACAACCCTGGGAGAACTTTGCTGAGTGGTGCACCTCGCATTCCCTTGATATATGTCTTTTCCCCTTGTTTTCCAAGTAAGCAGACACAGAGCTTTCATTTCATACATGTAAGAGGAATGCATTAAAAAAAATGAAACAAGTGCCAAGAGAACTGTCTCTTATCATCATTACGTTTGAATTTTCACTGTGGGGGTTTCAATTCCCTTTGCCTCCTGATTCTCAATCTCACTTACTTCTGTGTAATATGAATGTCAAAAGAATAACAGTGGGACCTTTCGGCAATCGGTTGGGAAGATACCTTGAGTGGTTGCCAGGCTGAAAAGATGCTCCTAAAGAAATTGCTCCTAAGAAATTATTAAAAATCTGCTGCAGTGAAACAGGAAGAAGAAAGGCCATGTCAGATATAACAGCAACAAAACCCTTATGCTGGCTCAAAGACAAAACATCCTACTTAGTCTAACTGTTTCTCACAGGCAAGCTAATACTGGGGTCACCCCTGTGCATGGGCAACATCTTAAAATAATAAATATTGCCTTAAGAAAAAGGGTTGTGAGGAACTTGAAGCTAGCTGATGTATGTTGTCATGTCCCTCAAGGCATTAACATCTGATGCGCTTTTAGGAGATGAATCAGGCTCCAAAATTATCAGTGTACAAAAATGAGCTTCCAAACAAGCATAAATAATAATAAAAAATAATAAGAAAAAAAAGAAGTAATAAACAGTTGAGCTTAGATATCACCTTGATTTTTTTTTGCACCTGTGAACCTGAGTGGTGTTTCTCAGTGGGATGCAGGTATCTCATTTCAGTGTGAAAGGAAATACCTGATGCTAATGGAAACTTGCAAAGGTATGAGCTTGGCAAAGAAATCCAGAGTGATTAATAAACTGCAGAGAAGAGTTCCTTCCTTTATGATCTACATACAGCTGTCTTAGGACTTGATCCAACTCCCAGGAGCTCCAGTGAGAACTCCAGCTGAGCACTACTGCTTAGAAACATCTCCACAAATCTTGCTTCTCTGGAGTTTAGGTCCCTCAATGTGACTTTAGGACAGTTAGCTCTCAAACTTGGAAGCAGACAGTTGCTTCTGAAGCACTGCTAAGTGTTATCATACATAAAATGAGAGATACAGGGGGCAAAAAGACTGTTCTTAGCTGCATCAGAAGACAGCAATGAGAAAGACAAGGGTCAGAGGAAATATAAAAGGAGCAGTTCTACTGTGTCTTATCCCTCTATTCACAAGAAGTGGTGGTTGTCAGTGAGGAGCTGTTGCTAAAGATAATAATTGGGGTTACTCTTATCTCTTTTCCCAAGTCTTCTCCTGGCCATTGGCAGTCGGAAAGCAAGAGGAGGTCAACTAACCGGTAGAAGCTCCAGACTATGCATTTGAGCATATCCTGATGTTAGGCTACTGTAAATTTAATAAAACACACCTTGCAATGTGGAAAGAAAATTCCATTTAGGAGAAGCAAGCTGCTTAATTTTCTCCTCCACCATCAATAATCGTAACAATAATTGCCACTACTATTTTTTTTTCTAATTACAGCTCCAGGTAGAAAGGAAGAATTGATCTCTTTCCAGTTAATGTTATATATTCTCCAGCTTCCTTTTTATAGTTGAAAGGGAATGGATTAATCTCACTGAGAATTCTATTTTACGCCAAATAGATCAGCTAACTATCCTTAATATAAGAACCCAATTGCACGGGGAAGCTTGTTGGATCAAAACTCCACTGGATGGAATGCCCAGAACACAGGAAAAGTAATCCCAGCACCAACAAACAGCTGCTCATAAAGGGAACACACAACATCACATTGGAATGGGGCAGGAGGGTAAGAAGGCCCAGTATTTAAAAGTGGTACCTACCTATTGTGTCTCCTTGCTCATGCACCATGGAGGCCAGGTCTTTAATGATCTGGTTCACATCCAACATGTCACTCTGAAAAGACAGGGAGTCTAATGTTAATGATGCATGGTTAATACCCAAGTATAAAAGACATGTTCCACAGTAAAGCTTTGCAACTGAAAAAAAAGCCCCAAACCAAAACCAGAAAACCTCGTCTCTGTAGAATTAAAAGAAAAAGTTATAATGTTTCTATAGTAAATTTAAAATCCCCTTAAACAAAGCCATGGTTTGCTGGATCTAAATTAGCCATTTGACTCCAACTTTCTATAAAAACAAGTAGAATGATAAGATTACATAGTTGCTTTTCAGAATTGTGGAGGACTAAGAGGAAAAACACAACAATAAAATAAGCAGCAAACCCTTTTATTTCTAAAAGAGGTTATTTCTGATGCAAACCATTCATCCCAGAATGCAGATTCTTAGATAAGAAAAGGCCATCTTTCAGGACATCAACATCTGATAAAATACTATTCTCAAACTGATGGGGATATGATCAAAAACTCACTGAATTTGAAATCTCATTGGTAAGGCAATAAGGAAAGACCTGTCTGATGAATGGATTCATTTATATATTTTCAAGAGAAAAAAAAGTAACTAGATTCAGCGCTGAAATTTTTTAGCTAAAACCCAGCAAATTCCAGTGAGCTGCAATAGTTCCAGTAGTTCCTTGTCTTTCTTGAACTGGGGAGCCCAGAACTAAGCATAGCATTCCAGATGTGGCCTCACCAGGGCAGAGCAGAGGTGGAGGATGACCTCCTTCAGCCTGTTGGCCACATTCTTTTTAAGGCACCCCAGGAGACCATTGGTCTTCTTGGCCACAAGGGGACGTTGTTGCCTTATGGGCAACTTACTGTCCACCAGTACCTCCAGGTCCCTCCCTGCAGAGATGCTTTCCAGTAGATCAACTCCTAAGCTGTAGTGGTGCATGGGGTTATTCCTCCCCAGGTCCAGGACCCTATGCTTGCCCTTGTTGAACTTTATTAGGTTCCTCTCTGCCCAACTCTCTAACCTGCCCAGGTCTTGCTGGATGGTAGCACATCTTGCTGACAGTGACACAGATTCCTAAGAATCTGCTTCTCCTGAGGCTAATTGCACAGTAATTCATTTATCTGCTTGGGTCCTGTTGCAACTCAAGCCATCATGTCAATAGCTCCTTTTTCTTGCACCCCACTTGTAAAGACCTCAGCCTCCTTAACGGCCAATTTAGAAAATGGTGCAAAAATAATCCACGCCCTTCTACTGAAGTTTGTTCTGAGAGTATAAGTGGTGTAACATTTAATCATATAATGCAATAGAATAACATTAATTTGCAATGAAACCTAGCAGTCCCATTGTGAATTCTAGAACACACCAAATTGTTGAATAACTGAAGTAGGAGAAACGAAATGTTTACAAGTTGTGACGAATCATAATAAAACAAAACCCAGAAGTCCCAACCAAAGACTGGGTAATGCATCACAAAATGCACTTTATTCATTGACTTGTCAAGTACAATGAAGCTTTAATTATGTATGGTATTATTCATAACTTGTAAATTCTTCAGAATATTTTGTAAAAGCAATGAAGTTTAAGTAACTTGAGATTGCTCTTGAGCACTGTGGTAGTAAATCATTCCCAGGAAATGAGGAGAAATTAGTTGTGATTTTTTTTGGGATGGAGGAGTTCCTTGTGTTTTTTTTGTAAGAATCTTCAAAAAGGAGAAAGCTAAAGTTTAGCAAAATGTTAAGAACTGAGAATTAACTTTAATGTGTTATTCTGCTTTCATTTAACTGCTTAGTAAAAGATGATTAAGGAGAAATTAAACAAATAATACTACTAAAAAAGCCCAGAATATTCATTTGTCTCTCCTGGCTAAATTGCCACTGATATCCATCTTTGGTTTCTATTACTTGCAAACCAAACAAAGCTCTTCAGTCGGTCTATTTTGTTTTGTTCTTCTTCTTTTACAGCACTTTAAGTGACAGCAGCTTAAGACTAACAAACTTATGTATGTTTGGTTAGATAAGAGGTTATTTCGATGATCTCTAAGGTCCCTTCCAACTCTAACCATTCTATGATTCTATTGCAATATATTGAATTATACATGTCCCTTCCAAGTATTCCCATTGGAATAAAACAAGTGGGCAAATTGGTCTGAGAAAGATCAGATGATATATTGACTCCTACAGGGTCCTTCTTTGCTAATTACCTGCAAAGGAGCTGAGCTGTGTGTTTGCTGATCCCTGGATATTATAACAGGGAGGGAAGAATGAGAAAGGAAATTCAATGCCATATATGAAAAGAATGTGTTTCAGATTTACCATTTATATCCAGGTACTTGGGACAAAATAGCCATCTGCTGCTGCAGAGTACAGATCCTTTTCATAACATCCTAACAGCACTTAAAATTATTGTTCAGCAAATATGCATTCCTTAGAAGCCAGCCACTGAGCTGTCTGGAAGGAAAAAATGTGACTACTGTATTTAAGGAGAAACAAAAAGGGGTGAGTTGTAAAGCACAGAGCACAAAGCAATCTGACCTGAAGCAAGGAATCTGTTGAATAATTTAACCTGGCAATGTGAAGTTTTGAAGTCCCTGATATATGTAAGAAAAACAAAAGAAAAAATAGAAGAAAGAAAAATAGCCAGAAATAAAGACCTTCCATAATGGAATATACCTCGGAGCTATGTTCCTGTTCCTTCTTGCCAGGTTAGCTCCGTCATGAAGTCCCTCTGAACTCACCAGGCATCAGAGTTTGTTAGCAAAATCCGATTGCCTGTGGTTTCCCATGTTTGCACATACTATGCAGAATCCACAGTGAAATACAGCTCCTCATAAATCCCCTTGGCTCCCCAGAAACCAGGAGTACAAGAGCTTGCTACCATTCCAAAAGCACTGTCTCCCTGACAGCTAATGAGGCTGGGCTTTCTTAGGTTTTAACCAACACCGGCCTTTCTTATCTGACAACAATTCACTCCCTACATTCAGCAGCAAGAGGGAGACATTTAAATTGTTTCATCTAAATCCTCTTTTTTTTTTTTAATTTTTTTCCCAAAGGAGAAATCTATCTTACAGATTAATATACAGGATTTAATGTCATCCATGCTGGAACAAAAAGGATTAAGACTAGTCATCGGTAAAACCAGAGATGGCATAAAGAAATGGCAGTAACTAAAGATGACTAAAACAATGAGAGAAGGGCCAATAAACAAGTCATGTAGATGAGAAAACCAGAGAAATGAAAGATTTTTGGGATCCTAACTATCTGGGAGATTAACTCCCAGATAGGGAAATTTAGTTTGGAAACTTCTTAGCAGAAAGTACTAGGTTAAAAATGGCAGGACTATTTGACTCTATAACCTGACTTGGTAAGTGAATAATGTCACTACAAAGTACTGAGATTTTGGGAAAAAAATCTGAAAATCCAACTCTGGCACAGAAACTGTTAGAAATATGCATTTGCAGATAAACCAGAAAGCTACATATCTCATTTTTTACTTTAACAAGACCACATTTTCAAGATTTTTTAAATTAATCTGGGAGCAAGTTGGGTTGTAAAACCCAGACATTGTCACCAAGATGGGAACAACCTAAGCATAAATCCCAACAGCCCACTTCCCCATGGGATGAACATTACTGAGGTATTTGCCAAGACAGCAAATCAGTAAACTTCCTCTCTCTTCCGCTGTCATATTTAGTAGGGGTAAAGATTTATCCACACTGAAAACTTCTAACATAGCCCTGACCTTAATGATGTTCTAAGGACACTTGTGTATTCCAGCCACGAGAATGGCGTTAAATAAACCAGAGAGGGGAAACACGCTCTCTTCAGAAGGACACGGAACAAGCATGTGCTGTCAATAATTTCTCTCTCCCATTTAGCCTGACCCCAGCATCCTTTATCAATGTCAGCTCAGGTCCTCAAGGGAAGAGTCACACTTATTTCTAAGAGCGTTTGGCTGAGGTTTGTATGAAAAATGGGATCAGAAATACCAGTGCTCAGTCCTATTCAGCACATGTGGTTTTGTGTCTACTAACAAGCCATCCATTATTTTTTTTCAAAGGACTAAAAATTAACTTCTAAACTAATTGCTGACACAGCGTTCAGGAGACCCTGAATTTTACAGGTGAGGCCTCATTCTGTCCCATAATCCACTCTGCAATACGCAGCCAGGAGAGCTATAAAAAAAAACAAACCCCTGAAGGTGATTCTGAAAGATGTAATATAACATCCATGTGTTTATTTCTGTATATGGAAGAACTCCAAAACAAAATAAAGCAAAACTAAACCCTAGTGCTTGTTAACTTTGGAAAAAAACAACCCAAAAACCAAAAAGGGAAAAAGTACCCCTTTGTAGTCTCTGGCACATTTTACCAAAGAGATGCTGAAGTGTTCCTTGGGTATCCTCCCATTTGCAACACCCTTGGCACAACTCTTACCCTATGGTCCAGCATGTGTGAACGAGAGATCCAGAGCACACAGAAAGATAAGCAAAGCATGGTGTTTACAGGATTACAGAATGGTAAGGGTTGGAAGGGACCTTCAGAGATCATCTAGTCCATCCCCCCACCAAAGCAGGATCAGCCAGAGCAGGCTGGACAGGAACTCATCCAGGTGGGTTTAGAAGATATCAAGAGAAGGAGACTCCACACCCTCTCTGGGCAACCTGTTACAGGGCTCTGCCACCCTCAAAGTAAAGAAGATTTCCCTTGTGTTGAGATGGAATTTCCTGTGCTCTAGCTTGTGCCTGTTGCTCCTTGTCCTGTCACTGGGCACCACTAGAAGAGTCTGGCCCCATCCTCTTGACACCCACCCTTAAGATATTGCTCAGCATTGATGAGATCCCCTCTCAGTCTTCTCATCTCCAGGCTAAACAGAACCAGGTCTCTCAGCCTTTCCTCATCAGAGAGGTCCTCCAGGTGTTTGTCTATCCCCATTCCCTTCTGCAAGACAGGGAAAGGAAGGGAAAAGGGAAAAAAATAGTATAAAAAGTGAGCAAGCTTCTCTGATGCTAGATGGGCAAAAACTAAATCTTGCTGCAACAGCCTTTCAACAAATATTTTTCTCTTGTCTATGGCTGGGCAGAAAAAAATGACATTCGATAAATCAAACTGATTCAGCCTAAGCAACAACAGACCAGCAGAAAATTGTTTTGAGGGCAGAAGCTATCCAGAACAGCAATTACAGACTGAGTTAGTTCTCCTCTGGGACTGCACAACAGCCAGTGCAGGGATTTTCTCGCTCCTTCTTGCTCGCTGGTGTCCGTTTTCTCTCTATTTTGCTGCCTCAGTGGTCGGTGTCAGCTCAGGAAGTGCAGCACCGCACTGCATAATTAAAATAGTTGTGCCCAGCTTCAGCCTGCTAATCTACCATCTACCTGGTGACAGAAACACAACACAAACTGTGTTCCTGTCCACCAAAAGCCAGCTGGAGAGGTGGCAGAAAGCGAGACGCCTCGAGCTCATCAGGCAGAAGTGAGGCCATTGCAGAGGGCCCCTCATGAGGGATGAATAAAGAGATCCTGGAAAAAGCCAGCTAGTAATATTATTCATTGTGCCCTAAGTGAGAAATAACCCAATGCCATGTTCAACCTATCATGCCATCTTAGGTGCAAATATTTGAGCAAATTTGTGTGTGGGGGGCAAGGCTGGTGGGTGGGAAGATGAAATTACTCTGCATATTTGAAGAAGAAACAGAAACAACTTCTACTGCAGGACTGGCAAGAGTGGAAAAGGTGGTAATGTATTTACTGCAGTTCACTTACCATAGAATCAGAATGGTTTGGGTTGGAAGGGACCTTAAAGATCACTGAGTTCCAACCCCCCTGCCATGGGCAAGGACACCTCCCACCAGACCAGGTTGCTCAAAGCCCCATCCAGCATGGTCTTAAACACCTCCAGCGATAGGGTATCCACAGCTTCTCTGGGCAACCTGTTCCAGTGTCTCACCACTTGCACAGTAAAGAACTTCTTCCTAGTATCTAATCTAAATCTCCCTTCTTTCACTTTAAAACCATTACCTGTTGTCCTATCGCTCTTCTCCTTGATCAAGAGGCCCTCCCCACATCTCCTGTAGGCCCCCTTTCAGTACTGAAAGGGGCTAAAAGGTCTCCCCGGAATGTCTCTTGTCCGCTCCCATGGTCATCTCATAGATGAGATACACATGTGGCTACCATTTATTTTAATAAATTACTCGACAGAATTGGAGATAAGATGTCCAACTCACCTTCTCTACCACCCCCAGTGTGTTTCTTCCCCACCAGCAGCAATCTGAGCATAAGCAGGTATGATGGGCAGTTCCCTTCGAAAACTCCTATCAGCCATCAAAATGTTTTTGAAGACATCTCTTAACAGCCTATGTTAATAATAGCTGTCATTATCACTGATGCTACCTAAAACATGTGAGAGGCATGTGAGGGGGGCAACAGCACATCGCTGTGAGATGTCTTGGTATCTTTTAGCCACCTTTTGTGCTATGCCCTTTCTCTGAAGCTTTACGACCCTGCATCTGGATAAAATTTCCTGCAAACATGCATTTCTGTCACTGTCTCCCATGTCTTCTATTCCTCAGTGTTTGCCTTTATGGAGATCAAAGACTGCTTAAGGCAGGTATTTTCTTTCATGGGAACTTTATCAGTTCCAAGGCAGCACTAAAGGTCGGAACTAGACTGTAGTCTCAGGGAAATATAATAATACAAGTGACAGCAAGAGATTCTTTTCCCATTTAAACCTCTTCAGATCTGGAAATCTGAGACGTGTTAATGGAGGAGGAGGTCATCAATAACTCTGTTTTTCAGTAGGCATCCTCACTGTGCATTTGGGAAAATGTGTTGTTCAATAAAGTATCAAAGATCATATAAAAAGTTCTTGTTACCAACCACAATTTTGAACTTCAAATTAATTTACATCCAAAATTTCATTTAAATTCAGCACTTTGTAAAGTTATGTGACTTCATATATATATGGACATATGTGAGTATTTATCCAGGCAAATATACACATGTGTTCTTGTGTACCACAAATACACCCACCTGTATAAATAGTAACATATGACTATTATGTTATATATAGTAATTTATAGATACACTAATAATTTTAAGATGTAGCTTGCCCGAAGCATGCACCAGGTGTTAAATGAGCATTTTAGGCTTGGCAGATTGCAGAGACACAAACACAGCCTATTTCTGTCTTTCAGTAGCACAAAACAGACCTTAACTCTCAGGCTTTTTTTTTTTTCCCTGGCTAAACACTCTGGTGCAAGATAAGCATGAACACTGATATGTTCTGATAACAGGCAAGCAAACAAACAAAAAATAAAATAAAAATTGCTTTCCCTCGCTTAGTTTTGACAACGAAAAGCTGCATTGCTTCCATTCTGCCCTCAAGTTAATGGTGTGATCATTTGATACCAGGCAGAGCGAGGGCAAGAAAGGCTCTCCTCGGAAAAATGAGAGGCAACACTTGTATGGGGAATAAAGGAATTATGCAAGAAAGTTAAGGTACACAGAAAACAGAGAAATGGCTCAGAAATCATCCATGCTGAAGAAGGGTTATGTGCATTTCCATATTCTGTGGTACATCACCCCTCCTTCATCTGCACCACTCTCCTCTTCCCCGGACACTCATAAAACCCCAGATAGTGAGTTGCCCACAAAGAGAGAGAGCTGAAGGGAGATCCACAAACCACGTAAATGAAGAGGGAAGTGATTTCATTACTCTCCTGGGTGTGACGGAGAACATCAGCTCTGCTCTCCAAAAGGGAGCGTGTCACAATTTTGTTTCCCTTTACTCGGTGTCTGATGTTACTACGATTTGTTAATGCAGCTGGTGCCGGTCTCTGGGATATTGTAATGCATATTTGGAAGCAATAACACCAAAAATGCATTAGGCTGCTCACACCTAATACTTATTCTTTACACTCCTTAGGTTATATATTTATTTTGGCTGTGTTACAGAAGAAAATATCTGCACCCACACTACAAATCCTTTTCTCTCCTACAACCGAGTTCCTCGCTGCTCTGCGACTAAGGAAAGATCAATATCCTTGTGTTTCCACCAACCCCTTGGGTTGCAGATGAAAGCTACTCATGCTAGAAATATTGCTTCTGTTTTCTGCTGTGCTAGAAAGGCTTTCGTGTGATTTTTGGCCAACTAACCTGTCCCAGCTTCCTGGAGTTGAATTAAGGAGTCCATTCCGAGGTAAATTCACTTATATTTATGGGATAATCAGATGGCACAACAATAAATGCATGGAAGACCCAGAAGGAATAAATACAAATAGAGATAATGAAGCTCCTGACATTGTGGCCTTCATAGTCTAGAAATAAAAATGCTCAGTGAAGAAGAAAGGTTCTCCCAATAGAGAATATGCATTAGAAATTAGATCCAGGTTGCAGTTTAGGATGTGTGAAATTTGCTGGCCTGATACCATGAGAGTGAAAATTAAATACAACATGAAATGTAAAACTAAAAGCCACACCAAGCAGAGAAGAAATGTCCACCCATAATTACCCAGGCTTTTGTCTGAGAAAAGGCTTTTATGAGCAACACATTCTTTCTGCAAAAGCTGGACAATAAACACACCGCTCAGATGCGATTGCCAAGGACTGGTTCATGGTGTAGGTACCTGCCTGCCAGGAACTATTAGTCTATATTACACATTTATTTTGTATAGGCTTCCAAACCACTCCAATGAGCCACAGGGTCTCTTCAGCAACAAACTGCATGAAGTGAGATATATGATTTCTTACAGTAACCCATAAAACCTTTTTATATACAAATATATACACAATAGGAATGCTTGTTGGGGACACTCAGTCTTTCTTTATAAAAAAAAAGAAAGAAAATAAAGTGCATTTAATATTTACAGCTCCACCTTTTTGTAGATCTTCAGAAGAAGGTGGTCTCCTGAGCACTAAGTCACCAAAGATATGGAAATCCATAAGCAAACTCCAAACTCAGTATCTTACACACTGACTTTTCCTTTAGCATCTCCTGCCTTCTGCCCCAGGCTGCAAGGTATAAACTAATATGAGTATTGAGGGAAGTAGCTGCAATTTGTCACCCTGACTGATACCAGCCCCAGGAAAGGTAGTTTATTGCAGGCGGTATGTTATCTTCAAAAGTAGAAACCGTGCAAAGATTATGACAAAAACTTCAAGACTTTCTACACTTTGTTTGCAGCACTATTAATTATTCACTCTGGATTTATTTCCACAAGGGTCATTTAACCAGAAAAATACAATGGAGAAATTAATTTTCTTTTTAGGAGTGTTCTGGGAAACTAAGCAATTAGAGCAATCTCAAGCTGTCATGTATTATCAATTGCCACTCAATTATTTTACTTAAAATACTGATTGCAGAGTCTGATCTGCAGCTATCAACTAATTAATTTAGCTGCACTATTTATTCTTGAAAAATTAAAAAAAATAATAAAATAATCTAACTTTACCTGAGTCACTATGTATCCTAGGTGTTCCCAAGGCTCACATGCTCCCTAATGGTACAAACTGGGCAAAGAAATGATACAGTCTCCAGATAAGTTTAAAAAAAAAATAAAAAGAATGCCTCTGCTCTATATTCCCTTAAGTGTTTCAAAAACAAATGACATGTTCTTTGTAGACTAGTCCAGATTTTGGCATTGTGGATACGCTGTTGACACTTATCTCATATATTTTCAGTCAATCATGCAGGGTGCTTAAAAGGCACAAATGCTGAGTAAAGGTATCTGAGGGACAATTAATTACACCTACAGCTAAAAGGCTTATTAAAAATAAAAAAGGTTTGATGGCTCTCACCTCCTGTAAAAATCAGATTTGCTGGAGCTGGCTCTCCAAAACAACCCTCATGTGGTTTTAGCTACCATTCTCTGCATGAGAGAGCTTCTTTTTTAAAAGTATCCATTATATCCAAAATGATTAATCTCATTGTTGAAGGATTTTTTCTTAATGTTTAATTTCTACATATCTGTCCTTAGTTACTGCTTGGTAATTTGTTACTACCCTTAACCTTAATATTTTAAATTATTCTATGCTTTTTTTCCAATGCTATTACACATCAAGTATTTTTACATAGTCATCATGGCTCAACTAATCACTGCTGCACTTTCTGAGCCTGCAGTTGGTAAATTCCTGTAATCTCTCTTCATAAATTATACTTAATACTTCTTCCTCATTTCTTTCCTTCTGGATCACCTCCAAATTTCTAATAGAAAAAGCAGGCCAAAAAACTCTCATTTCTCACCCACCTTCCTATCAGATAAAAGGTGCCAATGTCTAAGGCAGACACTAAAGACCGTGTGACAGTTTGCTTTACTTTCCAACTGTCTGTCTTCACTTTCCAGTTGAAAATTTCCAATTTCTGGTTAAAACTACACCTTTGCCTCATAATTCTCCCATTG
>JAHREE010000188.1:7905833-7950060 GCA_033628505.1 Tringa tobata
CCACAACCTTCCCTGGTACCAAGGTCAGGCTGACAGGCATGTGGTTCCCCAGATCCTCCTTTTGGAACAGGCTGTCCAGGGAGGCTGTGGAGTCCCTATCTCTGGAGATCTACAAAACCTGCCTAGATGTAGTCCTCAGTGATGTGCTCTAGGCAACCCTGCTTTAGCACTAGATCACTAGGTGATCTCCAGAGGTCCCTTCCAACTCTGACAATTCCATGATTCCAGGATTCTGGTCCTTCTTGTACATCGGTACCATATTTGCTAAGTTCCAGTCAACTGGGACCTCCCTGGTTAGCCAGGACTGCTGATAAACAACAGGAAGTGGCTTCGTGAGCATCTGTTGTTCCTTTTAGTGCCCAGCCCAAACCATGACATCAGCACTCCACTTACGTGACTCATCCCTCCAGGTTTCCATCACTGCATTTACATCATAGTTTTCCAGCTGCACAATGGCTTCCAGCTCCACCTGTTTGTTGCTCATGGTGCATGCACTGGAGCTCTTTCTTATGTATTCAGATTGCCAGTACAGTATTAGATGGCCTCTGACACCCCAAATCCAGAAATCTTATGTCCATCTTGGATCACCGCTGTGTATTCCAGTATTACCCAGTAATTAAAGTGACCGTTATGAATAACAAGCAGCTCACTCTCTGACCAAAGCAGCTATCCTTCAAACAATTAATCATTCATTTTACTTTGTCAGTTTTACTTATGTGTTGTTGGCAGATGGGGGAGATGCTCTCACAGAAAAAAGTCTAGGTCATTTAAGTCTCTAAAGGAAAGAGCTACTATTTATGGAGCAGAGTTAGCGGATTACATGTTGATGTCTGCTACACCTACTTTTACTGCTCAGCAAATTGCCCTGGGCTCCCTTCAGAGCCTACAGAAAGCCAACAATGGGCTTGAGGAGCTTAGATGAAGGGTTACACATTTTCAAACTGTCTGGGACTCATAAATACTAACGTGATTTTTTTTTTTTTTTTTGAGAAATTCATGGGTTTGAACTGCAACAGAAGACATGCATACAAGAAGTTAATGGTTTGGGTAGTTGATTCTGTCTGATAGCCAAGAGATGGATTTGATGATGTTTAAACATCGCTCTTAACTACGCTTGCCTAATATTCAATGCAATCAATACAAGCCCTTGAAGTCGGAGAGACACAGACTACTTCAGACAGCAGCCACAAACTTCCTATCAACTCCAGTTGCTAAACTGATTAAAGCGCACACCTCTCCCCTACGCGTTAAGATAAATCCAGCAAATCTCTGCTAAACATCCCTGTCCACGAAAATAAAAGGCAAAACTCAATAAGCTTTAACCAACTTATCAATAGCAACAAAGACATTTTCTGTCATTAAACAGCAACAGATAACAATCAGACAGCAGCATCTTTAGCAAGGAACAATAGCATCTGCAGGCAGGGAATTCTTACAGCAGTGTGCCATCTATCAGCTGCGTGCAAAAACAAACCACAACCAACCCCTGTCCCAACGGCTGCATTTAGAAACCATTGAGCATGTCTGCAGTGATGGAGCAGCTACCCCTGCACTTAGAAAACCACCAGTCACCCAGCAGAGAATTAAGTTATCCTGCCCTCCATCCCACCTGCATTGTCCCCCACAAGGAAATGCTAATTTAGAAGAATTTGGACTAATGTCTCCAGTTTATTAGACAGTTTGAAGGATTTATATTCAGTCACGCTCAGCTTGTGCTCCCTGAATCCAGATCAGCTTTCAATGGATTGTTTTAAATTTATTTTAATCTACAAATGAGGCAGGAGAGGGTCTGGAATTGAATTGGGGATGTCTCAGCTGGTTCCCAGCAAGACACTCGTGCCACTGGCTCAAAGAGTGAAGCCCTGGGAAAGCTAGATGGCTCAAGAGGTGGGATGAGAAGTGGAGAGACTGTTTTCAAACTGAAGGTACCTTGAAAAGGCTACTGTTAAGACTGTAGCTAATTAATTTTTTTCCATTCAAGGTAAATAGGCAAAATGAATACTTTTCCAGCACAGAGGACTTCAAGCACTATACCTATCATTCCACCTATTACAATATGTCACAGAGTATGATATAGATACATACACATTTGACCTTTGATTAATACTAAGTAATATCAACATACTAACATCATGCCCTAGTGAACAACACTGAAGAGCCACTGCAGCAGTTCAAACACTTCTGAAGAAGAGAGGATACAGAGTCATTGGACTGGTTTTTGGCTGGTGACAACCCATAAATTCTCACTGCCTGATGATGATTTGGCATAAACTGATGGATTTAAACTCTCTATGCAGTCCTTACTGACCACTGGTCATGTCTCAGCAGAACCAGGGGGGTAGCAATCAAACACAACTGCAGCATTTTCTTAGTTGCTAACAGGAGGAGATAACTTAGAACAAAACCAGAACAAAGCTTTAGTCTCCTTAAGCAAAACCAAAAAAAAACATAAATTGCATTTGTTTGTTGTTGCCTAGATAGTTATAGATACTGACAGCAGACTCATTTATCTGATGAAATCTCTTACAGACATGCTTGTCCTCTAAGACCCAACCCATGCCTTCCTCAAGGCAGTCTGGCTCACCGTTATTTTCCACCAGGAGGCTGGATAAGTCCTTGGCTCTCACTGAACATCAATGTGCTGTCCCACACACCAGAGATACAATTCTCTACCTTCCCATACCCAAACTGACCTCTGAAAACACCCATGATGTGCTCTGCTCCACTGCTTTTATCCTCCACCCTGACACCTTCCCCACCTGAATCTGGTTGAGCTTTGCTTACTTGCACCCATACCAGGTGTCTCCTATGATGTAGTGATGAGAAGGGGGTGGAGACACTTTGCCCACTGCAGCTCCCCAGGTGCCAGAGGCCATGAAAGCACTCAGAAACCTTTGATTAGTGGGTGGGTATCCTTGCTGGCACATACAGTCCTTTAGCTCCTCTCCAGAGCCTAAAAGATCCTTTCAATTTGGGTTGCCTCCACAAACAGCTACTGCCCTGCCACCCCCAGCTCAGCAGGAAATCAAACTTACATCCCTTCACAAATTTTGCCTCTGAAAGACCCCAAGTCATGCCTGTAGAGTGGCCCCCGCCTTTGCAAAGTGTGTGCCATCAGGAATGAGCTCCCCTTTCTCAGCATCATTACGCACTGCCACATTTCGATTTATTGGACTCGCAAAATGGTTTATTACAGGAGAGTGTTTCTGCCCTGATTCCCACCCTCACATGTGCACTGAACCCTCACCTCCGTCGGAAGCCTCTTTGGGTTTAGTGGGTTTAGTTTTGTATCTTTTTCATTGTGGGTTTTTTTTTTTTTTTGGTAACAGATAGCCATAAATTTTGCCCTTTCAAGTGTTTAGTGACAGAATGGAGTTGCCCTCAGTCACATCTGTTTATCCTGGTAAGCACATTTATAAAGCGATTTCCCATCCTCGTTATTCTGTCAATGGCATTTCACACTGTAGCTACTTTAATGTAGCATTTTATCACTTGTCCTGAGGGCTGCTGACAGCTGCCAATTTCAAGGCTTCATTCCAATCTTAATTTTCTTCTTTTCCTTTCATTTTTATTTTTTTTTGCCCCCCACCCCCGCCTTTATTTCCAAGGTCTGTGGGGCTGTGGAAAGAAAGGGGAGTTAGAAAAGTGCAACGAAATATGATGATTTCCTCTCCCTTTTAACACAGAGACATTATAATCCCATAAGTTGCATTAGCAAGGAAAAGTTAAACTTGAGGAAAGTGTAGCTGCATTTCAGTTGGCTATTAGACTTTCCACTTTCTCCTGATAAATTCTCTATTAATGCCACTGGGTTTAAATTTCCCTGCTCCCTTGCTGTGCAGGAATTGTTCATCTCCCAGGGAAGGTACTTTGCATTCTTGCTTGCTGTGATCCTCCTGCCATCTGGAATTACCTAAATCAAACCAGAATAGGCTACATTCCAGCTCAAGCCACAGGAGAAAGGACTTTTACCCGAGGTATTATACATGCACGTTAGCCCCTCTTGAGACACTTCCCTTCTTGCCATAAGACTTGTATTTCATAGAATCACAGAATCATAGAATGGTTCAGGTTGGAAGGGACCTTAAAGATCATCCAGTTCCAACCCCCCCAGCCCTGGGCAGGGACACCTCCCACCAGACCAGGTTGCTCAGACCGCCATCCAGCCTGGTCTTGAACATCTCCAGGGATGGGGCATCCAGAGCTTCTCGGGGCAACCTGGGCCAGCATCTCACCACCCTCACAGTAAAGAGTAAGAATTTCTTCCGAGAAATTTCCATCCAAGAACACCACCACCAGCATGAGGGAAGAACTGAAGAATTGGTTTTCACTAAAAGAATGGGAAGACAAACCTGGTCCTATTGAAGCTGATAGCCACATTTCAATTAATTTTAGAAAGTTTCTTCCCACACTACTTCTCTTCCCCAAAATAGAACTGTCCAGACACAAGGTTGTTTTCCAGTGGACACCAAGAGATTATTCATTGTTAGAACAGTAATGTTCTTCCAACCAGCCAGCAAAAGCTGTAGCACAAAAGAAGCCACAGGGTTAAACCCTTCACTGGGGCCAAATATTTTTTGTTGTTGTGTCAGACCGAGCTTTGCTCGTGCCTTAATGGTAACTCCTGGTTTGCTCAGAGAGACTTCTAAGGAGCAAGACAGCATGTCCACCGGGAGCCTTCATAAGACTTAGAAGATTATAAAAACTCAGTCCTTTGGGAAGGTGGGACCAGAGGATGCATCCAGGGTTGGTGTCAATGTGCTGCACACTATGATGCTGAGAGGCTGCACTTGGAATCATGCAGCAGACATTATTTACATAGATTGGCTTGGAGACACTGTCCCACAATGGTTCTGCCAAAGCCGGTTGTGAGGACAAGACAACTTCTGTATATATTTCCCTTCTTGACACTCCACTTGGAAATTTTATACAGGTCTCTCCTGTACATCTCCCAGCTTTTGGATTGCCATACATTCTTCAGACATGCAAGTGGCCAGATTGATCTTTTATTTGCAGAAGTGAACTCTGCAAATCCTTGAGGTTGCAAGTTGTTTAGACACCAAAGCCACAGAAGGAAAATATGTTTTGCCAACTCTAGAAAACTGAGCCTGATTCAAGATGCCGTTGCAAGGTCATATCAAAGTATGTGTTGTGTCATTCTCCAACAAAGAACAAGATCTGAATTTCATCCTGAGAGGGGACAGCCATTCTGTTACTCACATTTTCACTTAGACGTCCTAAATTGTAAAAATAAATTTCTCCTTCTAATATGCAATCAACATTATATTCAATTATTGGTTTTTTTTCAATAGAATTGAGTTTTTCTCCCCCTTTTACTGCTGGAACATACTGTCATGCTGGTGAAAGGGCAACTTGCCAGAATATTACTTAGATAACCCTGGCATGCCGAAACGAAAAGCTTTTCATTTGTTCAATTAAAAGTAAGCATTAAAATCAGGACATTGTTTTTCTTTAATTTCATTATCACAGACTGACAGCTTGTAAATGCCTTTACTCATGTAAAGGTCATCAGTCTATGATTATCAAGACAATACTATACCTCTTCTCTCTAACTACAAAAGACCCATCATGACCAAGATGGTAGGTTAAATCAAACAATGCTGTTATTTGGCAGGGGGGCTGGAGCAGATATCTCTGAAGGTCCCTTCCAACCTCTACCATCCTGTGATCCTGTAATTCTGTGATTAAAATACTATGCCACGCCCTTAAGAGTAAGAAGAAAATGATTTGGTATCTGAAAAACAAATACCTAAAGATGCAAGATCAAACTACAAAAACCTCAGGCAACCAAAGCTTCTTAACTTACACCCAAAGTGAGAAGGTGATCTAAATGCTGGGGATGAGAGAGGCAGGGATGCAGCACTGCCATTCAAAGAAAAAGCAAAAAAAAACCACAAAAACCAGCGTTTTCTCAAAACAGCCTGGTCAAGAAGGAAACCATAGGTATCAGTAATTACGGATGTACGTCTGAACTTGTGAGACAAATAGCATTAAACAACATGATCACAGGTCAGCTTATGGTAGAACAGATGCCTAAAATCAAAGTGGATGAACTATATCCTAAGAGTGTCTTTCCATCGATTATTTTGAGACCTTAAAATCAGGCAGGGACTTCCACATCCTGGAAGCCTATGGCTCAGGAAGAGCTGCTCCAGGTGACAAGAAGTCCTAATGACCTGCAGTCACCAACAGTTGACTCTCTAACGAGAACATCCAATTTCTATTTAAGAACAACCCCTGTTGCTGATTACAAATAACCAAGCTTTACAAAAAGTCTTGGCTGTTAGAATGATGAATAGAGTAATAGAGCCTTACACATCATGGTAAAATGGCTAAAACAGAACAAAACAAGAGAACACATGCAAGGACTGCGATAGCCTGGTCCTTGTAAGGAAAATCATAGCCCAGTTGTCCCTGGCAATTCTTTAAACGAGTCAATAGCTCAGTGGAAATGAAAAAGAAACTGTAAAACAGTTGTTTTAATTCTTTTTCAGATTGTAAAGGTCTGAGATGTCGTAACTCCTGAGGTGACTACAGAAGGTGACTACCATGGATTGAGGTACAAAACAATGTGAAGTGCTAAAGCAGGTCAGGAGAAAGAAGAAGGAAAAGACAAAAAACAACCTAAACCTAAAAGTAGGTCAGTTTTCATCATGACAAAAGGTTAACAGTCAGCTGCCTCCAGGCATTTTGCTGGATAACATGTTGCTAAATATCTTTACTAGTGCTCCAGGAAGGGGAATTAGTGGTGAAGGGGGAAAAAAATGAAATCTTGAAAAACAAGACCAAAAAATCCCAATCTGTCATCACAATGATTCTGCAAATTCCATGTTAACATGAGAGCTCTGTTCAGGTGCCCAAGACTTTAACCTTTGGTCAGGCCCCTTGGGGCAGAAATCTGATACAGACTTTTCAACAAGCCCAGGACCACCTGAACAGCCTCATCTTGAGGGTACGTAGGTGGAGGAGACATAGCCATGCAAGCACACATGACACTACATCGGCTACAGGTCAAGCCACTGACTACCTGGAGCCCTCTGGCAAAACCTTCAGGCAAGCCTTGAGACTGGAGGACGGAAAAACCTGCCAAGAAAAATTAAACATGGAGCTGAGTCAGTAACTGGCTGTCTATTGAGAAGCAGGGTGTCTCCAGACCCTGGGGAGGACCTGGCTAATCATAACCAGTTCTTGAAATACCCTAAGAACTTGGCCAGGTCCAAAAAGACTGAATTTGGGCAGCTCAGCATGGACCTTGTAGGAGAGGCCAGCTGGATGGGAAAGCCAGATTGTGCCCACAGTGCAATGCTCAATGTGTAGGGCAGCGAGGGGAGAGTTGTTTAGAAAAGACGGAATAACATAGACCTGGCACACAAAAGATGTAGAAGTCAACCACTGGGGATGATGTGTAGGGCAGAAACGGACTGTACTTCTGTAGTTGGGCTTGGCAAGACTGGAAAGGGCTGTTACAAACATGGGAGAGACCTAACTAAGCACTTTCACAAACATGACAGTGAATGATGTTCAACACTGATGAATGCAAGTGTAAGAGGGGAAAATTGAAATGGCTCGTGCAGCTCACGCGACTCTACGTTTGGCACAGGAGCTCAGCAGACAGACTCGAGCCGCCCGAGGAAAACTGCTGCTTAATGCATTGATGCCTTCCAAAACAGCAAACAAGATATTAGGAAGCACAAAGAAGCGGGCAATAAATAACACATGGTTGCCAGTCTGGCACCACTTACCAGCTCCAGCCTCACTTAGAAGGAAAGGACTAATTTATCTCTGCGCTAGTGCAACATGGTCAGTGAGAGCCAGTGCCTTTGTTATAGACAGGAACATCGTGGCAGAGGCAGGTGGCACCTCGGTGGAACTCCTGACCCTGGATCTCAGAGGTGATTTGGCTCTTCTATTCCGCCCTGGTGAGACCCCACCTGGAGTACTGCATCCAACTCTGGAGCTCTCAACATAGGAAGGACATGGACCACTTGGAACGGGTGCACAGGAGGCCACAAAGATGATCCGAGGGCTGGAGCACCTCTGCTCTGGGGACAGGCTGAGAGAATTGGGGTTGTTCAGCCTGGAGAAGACAAAGCTCCGGGGAGACCTTAAAGCCCCTTTTGGTAACTAAAGGGGGCCTATACGAGAGACAGGGAGGGACTCTTGATCAGGGAGTGGAGTAATAGGATGAGGGGTAATGGTTTTAAACTGAAAGAGGGGAGATTTAGGTTAGATACTGGGAAGAAATTCTTTCCTGTGAGGGTGGTGAGACACTGGAACAGGTTGCCCAGAGAAGCTGTGGCTGCCGCGTCCCTGGAGGTGTTCAAGACCGGTGTGGACAGGGCTTTGAGCAACCTGGTCTGGTGGGAGGTGTCCCTGCCCATGGCAAGGGGGTTGGAACTCGATGATCTTTAAGGTCCCTTCCAACTCTAACTATTCTACGATTCTATGACAGCGTCCTGCCTTACTTGGTTTGAAGGTCACCAAGCATCAGAGAGCCTGCAGTACAAAGCCACCCCCTCAGCTCAACCTGCTGTGACGCGGTGCCGTCCCAACGCCCACGGAGAAAACCCACTTGTGAAACAAAGCACTGGCTTCTCACAGCTCTTCTATTGTGGCAGTCTTTTTGATGGCACACAACAATAGATGCTCTAACACCACAGGCACCGGGAGAAAAACATTAGCAAGAGGTATTAACATAATAGTGCTTAACCCAAACCTCACCACGCACACACAGAGTGCTGCAAAATTAATTAATACCGCTGTTTCAGGGGGAATGGAGGGATAGAGAAGAGAAAAGAAAACTCAGACAGAGCTACACCTGCAGCCAAAAGAGTTCACCATGGTATAATAACCGCATTCATCTCACGGGGATGCCTTGGGGACATCAGAACTGTAAAAATGCATGATATGGTCCTGTCTCTAATTGGGAGGTGATGATGCTACCATGATACTGGAGACATCTGTCTTGTCCCTCAGCTTGGCCCTGATCTCCTCTGTGTTGCACAGCTTCCAGCCCCCAAATCCTTCTTGGGCTGCCTTCTACCTGCAGCAAGGACTGTGGTCCCATGAGGTCTTCCCAGGACACAGCAGGAAGGAGCCAGAAAGATGTTCCATCTGAGGGCTTTTCTCTCCCAGCGAAGGGCCAGGGTAAAGTACCAATGTCACAGTCACGGGACTGGGACAACAGGGAAGGACCGCTACCCCCTGATATGGGGTGGTAACACCGTTCCTGGCAGGAGGGACAAGGAGAGAAACATGTTGGAAGACACTCTGGCGTGGCAGGATCTGTTTGAGTGCGGTTGTAAAATAACCCTGTACTTCTGCAAAAAGCACCCAGGGGAGAGGAAAGCTGTGCATGAAGGAAATGCTGTTCACGCTTTTCTTTGGAGGTGTTTGAAAGTCATTCCAAATGAGACACCAGCTCTTTGAAATCAGCATTGTAGCCAATTGATCTATACCAATTTCCAATAGCCAGGCATCTATCCTCTAAGCAAATTAACTCACTGACCAAATTCCTAAAGTGTGTTTGAGGAAAGAATACCTATATTTAAAACCCACTGATTTATTTCCTTGGGTCTCTTTCCTACGAGGTGACATCTCAGAAGAAGTAATAACCTTTCTACTGTGGGCCAAATAAAAGGAAGGAAGTCCCTCTAAATCTTAATAGGTGAGTTGTAAAATGTTGTGACATTCAGCAGCACCTGAAAGACTCAAGACTGAAAGACACAGAGTCTTTAATCCTTAGACAGGGAGATGGTGACTGGTAGAGAAATGCACAGCCAGTTCCCTGTTTGCATTTAAAGCTCTTTATTCCCTGGCTCAGCAATTCCGCCGTGGCATTTATTTTTAATGCTTTATTTTTGCAATTTGACTTTCTAATGGCAACACCTGAAGTCACCTTCCTTAACCCTTCGTAGTGATATAAATGAGAAAGAACAACAGAGGAAACAACTGAAGGAACACGGCTTATCCCTGTCAGAACTCAGTAGGAGATAACTCTCTCTTAAGCCATCAGCACCAATGTGCAAAGGTGCAGGATCTCCTTTTATTTCCTCCAGATACACCCAAGGTGGGAGGACCTAATCCCCAAAGTCCCTGCATCACAATCCTGAGATTCATATTTATAAGTATAAGCTGAAATCGGAGAGGCAGAGAGGTCATGGGGGCTGCTTTTAATTTTTTTTTCTCCCCTTTTTATCGTTCATCTGCAGTTAGCAAGGAACAAAGAGGAAGGAGAGAAATGCCTTCTGCAAGAACTGAGATGCTCCAGGGAGTTAATCTTTAGGGCTATTTTAAACGGTAAAGCCAAATATAGGGACAATGTTAACGGAGTGACTTTTGGGTCCTGGCTGCTGGCAGCACCTGCTAATCAAATCCGGCTGAGGAGCTGAGATTTGCATGGCAGTATCTTTACAGGGACTGTCGAAATGAGACTAAATGTGACATTCTGCTGAATCACTGCAGATCTAGACATCCTTCACTTTGCCTCCTCGCTGGCCTCCCACCCTCCCTTCGATATGGCTCCCCACTGCCCTCACCCCATGCAAAAAATATCAATAAGAAAGAGGCACTTCTGCTCCCATTTCAGTTTTGTTGAGAAAGAGCCAAATCCCTAAAAAACCACAGGGATGGAGACTCTCCAGGAGCTGTTGTTGTGTGTGTTTTGGGCCATGGGGAGAGCACACGGATTACTTCATGCAACTCCCTCCATCTGCAACGGTCAGGTACAGCCAATTTCTTGGCTGAGACCAAGCCACCAAATTAATTTCAGGCTTGACATACTGAAGCTTTACCAAGGCACTTTGGTTCACCAGGAACCTGGTCAACACTGAGGACGGAGAAGCTGAATAGATTCATAATTCCTCAAAACCTCTGAATTTAGGGCCAATCCCTAAAACCAGACTGGCAAAGAGACAGTAACTGCTGTCACAGTCACCGAGGAAATGGCCTCAAGTCATGCCAGGGCAAGTTCAGATTGGATATTAGGAAATATTTTTACAGTGAAATGGTTATTAAGCATTGGCATGGGCTGCCCAGGGAAGTGGTTGAGGCACCATCTCTGGAGTGTTCAAAAGACGGGTTGACATAATGCTTAGAGACATGGTTTAGTGATGTTGGTTTTTTATCAGTTACGTTGATGGTTGGACTAGATGATCTTAAAGGTCCCTTCCAACCTAGACAATTCTGTGATTCTATGATTCTTTCCTTAAAAACTTGTCCTGCACATTGAGTCTTTTCTTATGTGAGAAAATAACAGTCTTCTTCCTGGAAAGAGTGCAAGAGCTCCCAGTGCTGTATGAGATTTAAAGTTGTTCTTCCTTATCATTGAAGATATCTGGGCTCCCATCATTTCCAGGGGACAAAAGTGGCCGCCGAGAAGCTTGACAGGAGCAAAATGCTCCTGTAGGTACACGTGCTTTCAACACAGACCCCTTTTGTGAAGGCAGCCAGCAGCCAAACCATCATTCATAAAATCAGCACATGCTAATTGAAGCCTCCAGGGCTGTACCTGCATTCCCCATGGACATCTGTCTCTCAGTCCCACTGCATTCAGGAGATTATTCATCTTTTAAAAGCTTAACAGCACATGGTCTGACCCAGCCGACACTCCCGTGAGCTTTCCCCCAGGTGTATTTTATGTGTACAAGCATCGGAGCAGCTCTTTTCCTCCCTGCCTTCCCTCCTATGGCCTCATCTTCCTATCTCAAGATTTTTCAGGGGGCAAGAAGTTATCTCTCTCTTTGACAGCACAATCTGCTACGCACCCTCGGAGAGACGGGCTGCTATTTAGCTCCTCGTGATAAAGTCATGATATCATGGGCAAAACTTCAGAGCACAGCAAGCTCCACCTGTTGGGCAGATCTGCCTTCGGTTACAAATGATGATTAGCATTTTCCTTGAGCTCCATCCGAGCCGGAGAGATGACAGCGTGTTTCGTGAGCAGGAGCACGTTCCATCTGCCTAGCAATTCAAATAAGGAGGGAAAAATTAAAAGCTAAATACGCCAGATCTTGTATTTGGATCTCTCATCTCAGCGTGCTCTGAAGGGAATTCAGTGTGGAAGTACAGAACAAGCAGCGTTTTAATCCTGGCACCGATACTGACTTTTTCCCGGGTCTTAGACAAGGCATTTACATTTCTATGGAGCTCCACTGGCAGGGAAACAATTCACAATGTCTCAGTTTCCCCAGCTGTGAAATGGGGACAGGAGCACGGTAGGAAATCCGCAGCAGCTTTCATCCCTGGTGTGCCACGTGGGCAGGAACTGACAAGGAAAGACAGGACAGGACTCGGGGGCTTGTCCTCCAAAAATCACCAGCACCGAAGGCAGAGTTAAAGGCAAGTGGATGTTTATGGCTGTGGCAGCACTGCCTGCTACAGGTACCTGGAAAGAAGGAAGACTTAGACATTCACAAAAATGCTCACAGTGATGCATGTAAGTCCTTTCAGTCTCTGACAGCTCAGTAGAAAGTGTTGAGAGTAATATTATAAAAAAAGTCTGTTTGTGTTTTGATCTTTGACCCAAAATCCTTCCATCTCCTCTCCTTCAACAGTGATCCTTCACCCTTAAATAAGAAGATAATTCAACTCTGTTCTTTACATCAGAAAGAGGCCACATTTTCCAAAAAAAAGATGGGTTTTTTGATTCTTACACGAGCAAATGGATGTTTTTAAGCATTAGTTTCCAGTTCCCTTCCTAAATAAAACAAGTAAACTTTCACTACGTGCTTCACCCCGCCACATCAACATTCCACTCGCTGCTGGAGAAGGCAGACCTGAATCCTGCTGAAAACATGACCCTGGTTGTAAGTGCTTTGACTCTCTGCATCAGAATAGTCCCCTCCTTCGCTCATAATGAACTTCCAGTATATGTTGAAAATACACAGGGGAGCACACTGCATCAACCCCAGCACTTGTACGGTTACTACATCTCCAGGAAGGGAAGGAATATTTAAAGCTCTTGTGCTTTGGTGTTCGAGGTTTAGCTTTTCAGACTATTCCATGTGCTTGTACAAGTTTTATGAGACTAGCAACACCCTACTGAGCACTAGAAATGTTTTTGTGGGGCCTTGACTCATGCAGGCTTCTCAGCTAGCTTTTATGCTATCCATTCTTTGCTCTGTTTCTCTACTTGATTAACGAATTAATAAACACAGTAGGAAAGCAACGATTCCAACATACTCTGTTGGGATCTATTCCTCAAAAAGGAATAGTGCTGAGGAAAAAAAAAGTCCTTAAAGATGTGCTCAAAAAGGATGCATCTATTTGGGCTAATTCAGCAAGGCTCCAGGAAAACCTTATAGCCCCTTCCAGTACTTAAAAGGGCCCTATAGGAGAGATGTGGAGGGACCCTTTATCATGGAGTGGAGATGTAGGATGAGGGGTAATGGTTTTAAATTGAAAGAGCGGAGATTTAGATTAGATATCAGGAAGAAATTCTTTACTGTGAGAGTGGTGAGACAATGGAACAGATTGCCCAGAGAAGCTGTGGATGCCTCATCCCTGGAGATGTTCAAGGCCAGGCTGGATGGGGCTTTGAGCAACCTGGTCTGGTGGGAGGTGTCTCTGCCCATAGCAGGGCAGTTGGAACTAGGTGATCTTTAAGGTCCCTTCCAACGCAATCCATTCTATGATTTTATATTCGATTCTATATTCTGATTTCTGTGCCTTGATGTTTTACTTGGTTCTCATAAGCATCAGTTTATCAGCTCATCACCTCATCTTTTTCATAGGGATGGTGTAGGGACCTATAATGTCATCTCATCTGACTTGGTATTTAAAATTTAGGCAGCTGGTACAAGGCAAGCTAAGCTTCTTTGCTAAGCTTTCCTGCTTTAACCTCAGCCAGCAACTAAGCGCCACTCAGCCGCCTGCTCATTTCCCCCAGGTGGGATGGGGAAGAGAATTGGAAGAGTAAAAGAGCAAACACCTCAGCGCAGACTCAGGACCAGCTGGAGCACGTGGACACATTGTCCATGTGATGTCCACAGAGTAACCCCACTGATGGGAAATAGAGCCACTGGGCACTGGGTCACCTCAGAGGACTACCCTTCCAGGGAGGTGCAGACACAGGCATGGCTGATGTCCCACACACCAGCCTCTGCTGACTTCTACCCATCCACCTGATGGAGAAAAGGATGCTGACATCCTAATATCCTAACTGTTCTCCCGAATAAATGACAAATGTGGTGTGAAAGGGGAAGAAAAGCATTAACCCCTGCCTGTGGTGGCAATAAATGGAAGAGGAGGAGGAATGAGAATGACTTGGGACCTCACACAGGCTGGGAAATGGAGATGTCTTGGCTTTAGATTGAAGCAAGATTAGTACATGAACTTTTGGTAGCCCTCAGTGGTGCAGTCAGAGGAGAAGGAGAGATAATGGGATCACAGGATCACAGGATAATTAAGGTTTTAAGGGGCCACAGGAGAGCCCTAGTCCAGACTCTCACTCACAGCAGGACCAACTACAAGGTCAGATGAGGTTGCTCAGGGGGTCTAGCTAAAAATTTGCATTGAAAAAAAACTACACAAAATTTTACATTAAAATGTACATTTCCTTTATAACATCTAGGTGAGTCCTAACAGTCTTTCTGCCTCAAGTGTGCTGTCTGGTGGCCTCAATACAAAGCAGAACAGGAGACTTCAGTGCAGGGAAGGAAACGACAACCAGAGGAGAATACATCGGATAGATAGACAGATGGTGAACAGGGTGGTGAGAAAATACAGTTTTATAATACCTTCTTTTACAAAGGAACAATTAAAAGTATTAAAGAATACCTGGAAATGATGTGCCTGCATAATGCAGAGGGCATAAACTAATACTGTCTTTTGCATCAGCCTCTAAAAATTGACATCCACTGTTAACATTGTGATTTCCAGTCTAATTTCTGCAAGGATATGTGAGAATATTACTGTCAAGGCTAATTTGTAAAGAATCAGGGACATTTTGGTGAATAGGAGGGAACATGAACCAGTCTTGCTGAGAAATGTGGATTTCAATCACCTTCTCAGTGACTTCTCCCCTTATTATCTCCACAGGGTCTTTTCTCTACACTTGGTTCACCCTCCTGTCTCCTGAGCTGTTCAGGGAGGGCTGACTCCCTCTCCAACTAGCGAGGTCCCGATGGAATGCTCCTGGGCTTTGCCACATGAGCTTTTACCTGCCCATGACATGAGACTAACCTGATGTTCCTCTCTCCATCTGGATTGGGGAAAATTTTGTTTTCCCTACCAAAAAGAAACAAAAAAGGAAAGCGCGGCACTCAATCCAGGAAGGCAAGAAGTCAAATCTGCATTAATAGCTCTTGAGAGCCCTGTTAAGGGATCTTGGCTGGTTGATGGGCTATTGATCTTCATTGTTATTAATTAGCACCAGAGAACCGGAGAGTGAACTGCTCTAACCTAAGTAATAGGTGAGAGTGGTAATTCCCCTCTGGGGCAGCAAATCGCATCCACAAAAATAGCTCTATCGACGAGGCATATGATGTTTGTACTCTGTGCTAAAAGAAACAGGAGCAAGATATTACCTTTAGTGAGACAGTGATCTTCTGGCAACAAAAAAAAAATAGGCAAAAGTGCAGTAAATGGAGGAGTAAAGTAACACATCCTTTTAACAAAGGAAATACTAACACTTGCAGAAGCTAAACAATATTTCATCACAAGCACTAGAGGTGTCTCTCCAGCTCTCTACCTTATCAATGTACATTGACAGTCAATATACAAGTCTTTAACTCAGTTCAATTTCTGTGGAGATATATATATATATGCAGATGTGTCTGCCTAAAATTCTGATTATTAGCAAATAAAGCACGTCAGCACTATTTTCCCCTTCTGCAGAGGAAATACTTCACTTTTAGTAGGTGCTAAAGTCCATCTCTATTCAGCAAAGCTCTTAAGACATACGTGATTTGCTGAATCGAGGTTTTCACCACTTGCTCCTTCATGCAAATTCACTGAAAGGAAGAGTGCATGAAGAAAAGGGTTTAGGGCAAGACTCTGACACTCACAGTCTTTAGATAAGGCACTGGGAATCCAAGTCAAAAAAGGAAAATTATCTCTAGCACGCAGTGAAAACCTCTCCAATTTAGTTAAAAGCACTTCACTACACACAGTATCGTCGTAAGGTTACACCTGAGACATAAGAAATGTCTAGGGCTAAAAATAAACATTATGTACTTCTGAATCCTCCCTGTCTTGCAGAGTGAGATCCTAGGTCAGACACATATCCTCAATGAAATACTGATTCCAAAAATAGACAAGCTCTAATAATTTCTGTGAGGAGAGGAAGAAATACAGTTTTAGCCAGCCAGTGAGAAAAAGTTTGGGCTTTTGCAAGTAATCCTAGCAAAAATGATGTGTGAGCAGAAAGGAGATGAGGAGAGAATGTTCACAATGTATTGCCTGGTGGTATTTCATCTCTTGCCTCTGGGTCTGGGTGTATGGGGTTTATGGGCCAGATGGATGTATAGCCATGTACTTATAACAGCAGCATTCAGTAAACAGTGGCCATGGAAAGAGAAGAAAATACAACAAGAACTTTCTGTGGGTGCTTGTGATTTTTGGATGTTTGCTCTTTGAGCTTGCAACTACCATCTATAACCATTCTCCAGGTTGTTACTGAGTTGTCTATACTCAATGGACTGCAGCAGCAAAAGGATCCTGACTCGTCAGCCATTTGGTATGGACTGCTTGAATGCCATACTGTTTGAGGCCAGCAGAATTGACTAACTATGCTCACACCACAGGGAACTTCACTTGGATATTGGGAAGAATTTCTTCACCGAAAGGATTGTCAAGCATTGGAACAGGCTGTCCAGGGAAGTGGTTGAGTCATCATCCCTGGAGATATTTAGAAGACTCTTAGGGACATGGTTTAGTGGTGGACTTAGCAGTGTTAGGTTAATGGTGGGACTCAATGATCTTAAGGGTCTTTTCCAACCTCCTAAGGAATCCATGATTCTATTCTGTGATTCTAAAACTGCCTTTCTCATAGAAGCCAAAACATTTGAATGGACACAGCTTAAGCAGACTTGCTCCACAACAAAGCCTGGAAGTTAACTAGCACTTGTTCAATGGGGATGCATGAGAAAGAATCATCTGGAGTGAAAAAGGCTCCAGTTCAGAGTCCAAATGACACTGAAAACACCGAAACAGCACTAGATCATTCAGGGCAGAGCCTCTGAAACTCCAATTAATAAAAGTTCTCAGTGCTGACTGGCACGACACTGGCAGTTTGAAGGCAACATGCTAAGGATGTGGAGATTGTCTATGAAGGGTTTTGATGTGAAGGCAAGTAATTGAGGTTTGGAGCAAATGCATAAGTTGTGGAGGCCACGAGGGGACGGAGAGGGGAGACGTGGGCAAATCAATATGCAATGAAAACAGTCACTGCATGAGTCTGTTGGGATAGACTGCTTTTTGTTCTCAATACTTGCAAAGGCTTCTCCACATTTTCAAAGAGGCCAGCTGTTATTTTCACATATCCCTTATTTTGCCCTCAGGCTTGCCCAGTTTCCCACAAAATTTAGCCTTAATTCACCTTACTCCTCCTTTTCCCTAAATGTCAGTCAAGACGAAAGGAAATTTTTGTCATCAAATCATCAGATCAGTAGGGCTGCAGCTGAACAAGGATGTGGAAGATGGTTGTTCTCAGGCACTGAAACTGCAGGTTTACACTTCACTGCATCCATACCATTAACCCCCCTTGCCCTCCGAACAGGATGGCTGCATCAAAACTGCTTATGGAGAACATGTTAATTCTCAAACTGTGTCAATATTTGGGCAAGAACTGGCTAATCTGGGTCAAAAGTGGGCCAGGATACACTCTAACAATTTAGCAGTGTAATGAGTCAGTTCTAGTGTCCTTGGTACTGTTTAATTTACTAGCATATACATTATCTAGAAATCTTGCCATCAGCACTTGTAACCTCTGAATCGGATCCATGGGGCTTTTTACACATTTCTTCTGTTCCACCTTGGGACAGCACCAAGATCCCATGGACGGTCTGCTGCTGTAGGGGAAAGGAACTAACAAATGGGAAATAATTGAAAATAGAGCACCGAAGTGATTCAAAAGCAAGGGAGAGTGACTTGTGAAGAGGAGGATAACTGTTAGCATTTGAGGAGTTTAAAAGCCAAAGGGGAAGAAGAATTATTTGCAGGGTCCAGTAGAGCTTCACTAGGTGTGAAGAGCCGAGAATGAGAAAGGGATCTTTAGCAAGAACAGAGGGAAGCATTTCATCAACACTGAAGGCTGCCGGACCGTGAAATAGTCTCCTGAAATAAATGGTGGCAGTCCTGCAGCTGGGGTCATTTTAAATTAGACCGGCCAAAATACTTGAGTGGATTCTTGAGGGAACAACTCAATACCCAGTCCCGGGGATGACCATGTCAACCTCGCAGGCAGCTCTGCCACTCAGGATAATTAGGCTCCACCAGGCTGCCACGAAAAGAGGTGCTGTTTGACACTCAGGTGGCCCCAGATCTTCCACATACGGTGCTCGCCATGCTATCCAGTTATTTATACAGTACTCCGAGTCTCTGTGAAGATGCAGGCAGAGCACTGGTAAGTCAACCCCCTGGACTATTGAAGCTGATGAAAGAGATAAAATAGCTTGCATTAAACCTTCTAAACTGCTAGCATCAGTGAGAGATTTTACTGAAAACACCCCTCAGCAAGAAATGATACATCGTAATGAGTGAACAAGGAACACGTTTGAACTAACACACACAGTCTGACAGACTCTGTGGGGCTCTTTTTTTTGTTTGTTTTATTTTCATTGTATTTCATTTTCTGTCTGCTAACAAATGCTTGACTGACAGGCGCGGAGGCTGGCATCTATCACTTCTCTTCAAAACAGATAAGGAAAGAACATCAACATTTCTCAACACCGACCCGGAGGGAACAACCTTTCCTAAAAAGAAAAGCATTTCCCTCATACCTGTTGCCACAACCTTTCCAACTCTCCTTCTCTTTCACCAAGAGAAAAATCGATTAAAACGAAGCTCTGTAGTTTTGTTTTGCTTTCTTCAGGAATTCCTCAACCGACGATGAGAAACTGGACGTAGGTACTCTCGCCATAGACTTGCCCCAAGTTAGGAAAGCATCACCAGACAGCATCGGCTCTTGTGCTCCGATGACCACGTACTACTGCAGAAAACTGTCCACCTTCTCACATTGGCCAAGTTAACATCTGGGTTCTGTGTTTAAATACAAAAAGAAATCCAAACCTGTGGAAATAGTCCAGGGGAGCTATTTCCCAGAGCAGGGGAGGATCCTTCTTGTTATTTACTGTGTCTTCTGTCCAAAATGAGGAAGGAACTTGTTAAACAACTTATTCTCCTGCTTCCCTCTGAGATGTAGGATGATGCTTTTGGCCTCCTTGTATAGGTAAGTGACTTAAGACCAGTGTGATCAGTGCCCAGGGCACAGAAGGAGTTGATGGCAGAGTTAACACTTGAACTGATTTCCCCAAATGACTTCCTAGCACCCTTCCACCAGGGGGCTCTCCATGGCTGCACAGGTATCTGCAAGTGATGGTCTCCAGTTTGCAATGTTCCTTGTATTCCTCTGGTCTGAATGACTGACTTCCTGGCTCCTAAGTTGGTAACTGCAATTATCTGTGTAAATCTGGGTATCTGCTGGTTTTCAGGGCTGAGAGATGATATGGTTAGTCCTGATTAAGCCAGGTTTGGTGGCTAACAACATGGGCAGCTGCCCACCTCTGTGAGCTGAGCTCTTATTGCTGCTGCTCCTCCTGTGGAAGTGGGGGGAAAAAGGGTTGTAGGGAGGTTGGGATAGGTGAAGTGTCCCTTGCTATTTCAGGGACAACCACTCCCAATACCAGGAGCAAGCCCTGCTTTCCAGATCTTCCCTTTCCCTTACTTCTTTCTCTTCCACTCTTCATGATAGAAGAATTCTCAGTGCTGTGTTAGCATCCTGGGAGTGGGATGGGAGACTATGATAAGAAAGGAATGAGGGTTGTGGAGGAGATGGGATGACCTGGTGATGACTTCAAGGAAACAGTGGTGACGTCTGGGAAGGGTTCATCTCATCTTCCTTCCTCATCACCTCTGGAGAAGCTGTCTGCATGGAGAGGATCACTGGAGACTTTCTGAGTCAATACAGCATTTAGCATCTTTTTTATACGTCCTTCCAGTCACCAGATTAAATTCTGAAGTTCCCCATTCACAGGTTAGCCATTTGTTCTCCAAGTTTTATCTCCTACTGTTTTCACATGACCACAGGTGCCAATGAAAGGCACGGGATGCTAAATTATATATATTTGCTATCACAGAGCTTGTGCCAGCACTGAGCACTGACAATGCACATTACAGTTCAGCTCATGTATTTCTGATGGCACATTTTACAGTGCTATATATAAAGTTGTTATGGCATCTATTATTCACTGCCAATACAGTTCAAGTTAAAATAGGTTTTATGTAACAGTTCAAAGCAATATTTTAAGAAATAACACTTGTGTCAAGGCTGCGGTGTCCTACCAGATTTTGACATTTCCAAGTAATAAAGATCTTTATCCAAAATGTAAGGTTTTGGCGAGACATCATCTCCCTTGCAGACTTCTCTATTTTTAATCTGCAAGCAATAGCAAAGGACGCACATTTAAATAAAATGAACAGCCACCTGAACTTTTGACATGGCTCTTATCTTTCTAGGTGGAAACTGTGAACGCTGAAAAGTCCCTCAAGGGACATTCATGACAGAGAACAACGTCCCATTAACCTGAACCTCTGAAGAGATTCTGGAGATGTGGAAAACAATCAAGTGGGGAAGAGTCATTGGAACATTAAGAAGATGTCTATTATAAGCACAATTTTATATCTGTTTTTCAGGACACAGGAGGGGAAGAGAATTTATTTCCCCATTTCTTTAGCAATGAAAAAGGGTTTATATCTGTTCTTTCCAAAAGGCCAAATTCAATGTCTCTTAAAAAAAAAAATAAAAGGTCCATTAATGGTACCAGCACCATGAGCATCTCTAAACTTGTGTGCTAATCAGTGTGGCCCAGAAGATATGATGTTCCAGCAGTGCTCTGTGACCTCTTCTGTACTTGCTTAAGGTATACATGTTTCTGATACTAGTAATGAAGAAAAGTAAAAATCCCAGAAAGACCAATCTACTTGCGTAAGAGATGTTTTGCACGGCTTTGTTCTTCGTTCTGGTCCCCAAAGAGTAAGAGAGAACAAGTGCTATACATCAATTTGGCAATAAATTTAGTTTATTAGCTGTGCCTGACAGTCAGGAATAATGTTTCCTTTTAACCTTCTTACTGGTTTTGAAAACATATTGGAAAAAAGTTGTAAGGGTGACTATGAGCTCAGTAAGTTCCTTCTCTGTATACCCACAACTTCTAATGAAATCGGGAAAGTTTTAACCAGTAAGATGAGTCTTTCACAAGAAGTAAGTTCATGTGGGCCAACAAACAGAAAAACAAAACTCAGTGAAAATGATTTAAAAGCACCATCTGCTTATTCAAATACAGCTGGGGAGACGTACGACGCAGTCCAAAAATCCGTTTCATTTTCATTATATTTCTTTCAAAATAAATGTTAAATAAAATACTATTGGCCCAAAATGTTTTCTTCCTGAGAAGAAATGTTTAAGCTACATTTGAAATAATGCTTGAGGAATGCATTACAGGATGAACATGGATCTTGGATAGCAAAGCAAAATGGATGTACTTATGATGGTGGCCAGCAGGTGGAGGGAGGTGATTCTGCCCCTCTACTCTGCTCTGCTGAGACCCCACCAGCAGTGCTATGTCCAGCTCTGGGGGCCCCAATATAAGAAGGACATGGACCTGTTGGAGCAGGTCCAGAGGAGGCCACAAAAATGATCAGAGGGCTGGAGCCCCTCTGCTGTAAGGACAGGCTGAGAGAGTTGGGCAAGTTCAGCCCGGAGAAGAAAAGGCTCTGGGGAGACCTTATTGCAGCCTTTCAGTACCTACAGGGGGCATATATGAAAGATGGGAACAGACCTTCTTATAGTTTCTATAGTGATAGGACAAGGGGTAATGGCTTTAAACTAAAAGCGGGTAGATTCAGACTAGATATTAGGAAGAAATTTTTTACTACGAGGCTGGTGAGACACTGGCCCAGGTTTCCCAGAAAGGTGGTAAATGTCCCATCCCTGGAGGCATTCAAAGTAAGGTTGGATGGGGCTCTGAGCAACCTGACCTAGGTGAATATGTCCCTGCTCATTACAGAAGAGGTTGGACTAGATAACCTCTAAAGGTCCCTTCCAACCCAAACTATTCTATGATTGTACAAATGATTCCATGATTCTATGTTGGAGATGGGTTAAAAAACAGGTAAAAAGAACTGCACACTTTCTTAGGAAGCAGAAGGTTGAACAACACTAACTGCATGAGCTGAATAAATTATTCAGAGGTAAATTCATATGAGGCAGAAAGGTACACAGGATCTACCAAATCCATAGATACGCAACCTGCAAAATACATGAGTGTTGCATTAATTTAGAAGTTATGCAGGGCTCGGACTGGATTCCCTTAACACCCTGAGAACTCCACGTGGCCCAGTGTGGCCCCATACAGAGCTGTCAGCTTGTGGCACAGAAATTGAATTTAACCAGCAAAATAAGGATCTCTCTAAGCAGACATGGCCGTAACTCTTGATTTCTCAAAGTCGTCAGAGTGGTTCCAAAGAATGTTTATCAATATGGTGAGAGGCACTTTACATATAATTATAAATATGTATATATATATTTTCATATATACATATATTTAGTTTGAGGCTGGCTTGGGGGTTTGTTATTCGCCACTGCCTAATGAGCACTGCCTAATGAGCAAACCCTTAAAGTTTGGGTTTTTTTCTGGGGAGGACGGAGGGAAATATAAAGAGAGAAAGAAAAAGGCAGTGACTATATTTCAAACAAAAGGATCAGAGCAATATCCTTTGTGTCCACAACGCCATTCCAGTAGTACCTTTGCATCTGCCTTCCTTGAACATCAAAGTGTAGGAACACCCCAAAACATGCAACAGATTTGCTTGCAACAAAGTTGCCTAGAGTTTGACCTGGTGGATGCGAAGAGATTCCTCAAATATGAAAGGCCAATTAATTCATGCCCAAGGATGCTCAGTGTGAGAATATCCTTTAACAATTTCATCCCTAGTAACGCACACGAATCAGCAAAGCTCAATCATCTCTATTCAGCAAACCATAACAGAAATTAGACAGACACTAACCTTGACCCACTCCTATAAAACTATTGAAATTTCTTACAGTGTGGAATCATCTGTAGCTCTCGCTGTTTGCACACAGAGGTCAACGCCTCAAAACACCAGCCCACAAGCAGGAACGTTTGTTCCCCTTTTTGCACCGTTAACTCAATCACAATTCCTGCTACACCGCAACCAAAATCTATTCTGATAAAATTAGCTCAATCCAATTAAGGGACAAAGTATAGTCCTTAATTAAATGTTTTCTGATTATTCTGAAGTTGGTTTTGTGGGGTTTTTTTTGGTTCATCTTGAGTTTAGGCCTGTAAAAGCATACAAATTAGAAAGATTTAAAATGCTCTGGGTTTACTCATTTATTGCTTAAATTTGAGTAGCAAGAGTTTCCCAAAAGCATAAAAAGGTAAGTATAAAAAGAAAAAATGTGGGATGTTCAACTTATTCAGACCTCTTGTTCCCTTTTTTTCATATTTTATTTATAGCATTTATTTAAAAAAAGGGGAATAAAAATAGTGTGACTTCTTTTAACTACATTAAGAACATCCAAATACTTTAATAAAGGAAAAACATTGAATTATTTGAAAAAGGTAACAAGTTATTTCCTTTTGTCTACCTATTATTCTCTCTAATGGTAAAGCTGAATATTTTCTGCCTGTGACAAATTCCATTTTCAAGTCTGCATGCACAAAGAAAGTTGTTTTGCTGCAGGAAGAAGCTCAATTAAACTACCTCACTACTAACTCGGTTATGGAAGGCACTCTGAGAAAAAACCCTAAGAAACATTAATCCCTGAATATTAACGAATTCTTGTTGTTTTCATTACAGATCATGTGGATTCCTAATTCTCCATGGCACTGCTTTCCATTTTCAGGACCATCTGATAGTCTCTCCCATGTTGAGCAAGTGCACACAAGGGATTTGCACTTCCAGCTGGGAAGCCCATGAAGGGAGGTTACTGACCTCGATCTGCTGAATGGCCTCTTCCCTCTGACGGATGGCCTCCAGATCCTCTTCTGTGATTTCCGAGAGCAAGGCTTGATCCTGGCTCTGGCTCTGCCACGTGCCATCTCCCCCATTAAAGATCTTCTCATCATCAGGTAGGTCCGAGAAGGGGGTCCTAGGGCTCTGCCGAGATGGGAGAATGGAAAGAAAGCCAAGGAAGTGTAAATATCGTTCAGTTTTACACAGCCTCCTTACGGGAAAATAAAATAGTAGTAAAATACATCACATAAACAGTGGCGAAAAGGTGAAGAGGAGTCACATGAGAGGAAACATCAAATCTTGAAGGAAGTGTTAGGACCTGAAGCCAGATCTCCTGAGCTAAATTTGAACCCCAGCAACCAGCTTCAATTTTCCAACAGCTATAACACAACAAGCCATTTACATGCATCCAAAAATCACATTTCCCCTGTTGATTTTCCTGCAAATTCTTCAGGAATCAGATACTTTCTCAGGCAGACAGAAAGCCTATGTATTTGCCTTGAAGACTTTACAATCCAACTTGCAACATTCAGCATAGCAAAGGATGCTATCTTGTCTATTTATGAGATACAGCTGAAAAAAAAGGGAAATACAGCTAAATACAGCTACAAAAAGGGTGAAATCATTATAGTAATGTGACTACACAGTCATCAGTTTGAGCCTCAGGGTTAGTATGGAGAATTGGGACACTGAGCTCGAGTCCTAAACTAATAGGCACTGCTGAAGACTCCAATCCTACAACTGCACGAGTCTTTCACTTCAAACAACACACATGGTCCTTTAAACTGGTCTTGATCTGAGCTTTGACTCCTAATCAAAAGTTACAACAAAAAAGCAACCCAACTGCTTCCGATGCTCTGAAGTTAAGAGAAAAAACGTCAGTTGCTACAGCGCATTCTTGACCTGAGTTCCCAAAGTCCCTGAAAGCTACAGGGGAAAACAAGCACAAGAATTCAGGAGGATGTTCAGTTCTCTCAATCTGGACTTATCTGAGGCACAAACACCAGGGATTTTCAGCAGGTTGTGCCTGAGAAATAAAGACCTTTGCTTTCTTGCTGTGGCTAAGTTTTTAAAGATGTTAAACGCCCTGAATTCCCACGGAGGAAATAGGAAGCAAGGCCATCGGGTGGCTTGTTGGAAGGGCACAGGAGGGCTGGAGAAACAGAAGAACCGGGAGAACTCGAGTGGAAGCTGCAGAAGGAACAATGCCAAATCACCACAGCAGGAAAGAGAAGCTGAACCAAGCATGCAGGAAGGGGGCAAGGGAACGAGAAAAAAAAATCACTTATAATGGGTTTTATTTCTTGCTTGTTTGCTTAGAGATCTGCTTTGGAGGAACTGAGAAGGAGGCATAGAGAAAATGGGTAATATTGAACTCTTGCAATCACATCTAGACACTGTAGCTGGCTGGATTTTGAAGAATATCAGGCATATGGCAACTCCTATTCAGCTATTTAACTCTTCTTTAGTTCTTTAAAAAGCGTATAACTTCTGCATTCAGATACTAAAGAATTTTTGCAGTTGCCTAAATCTAGACATTGCCTTAGAAAACACATTCATTATTATTATTGCCATTAGTTGCAGACAAAGAAAATTATACAATGTGATGAAGGAAGTGGGGTGACGGAAGAAGTAGAGTCATACAGAAAACTAGGCATTAAACTGTCGAGTACCTTTCAAAAATACAAACAGAAGATTAAAATCTTTGACATTAATGTCTGCCTGTTTCACCTTCTGTTTCCCCAGGATCTGTTATCTACAGAGAAAGGGTGTGTTACAGGAAGGAAATAATCATTTAAAATTAGGTTAAAAATTCATTTACAGTTTAAAAGACACATTTTAATAGGATTAAGATACTCTGGGGGTGTTTTATTCACTAATTATTACGTGCCTTGGACACTAACTTATCTGGTAGAGTATTTCACTGCCAAAAGAATATATTAATGGACTCAAGAAAAAAAAGAAACACCCTTGGGGTATTCTAATGCCTCATTTATAGTGACAGAGGTGTCATCTCATCTCCAGCAGTGGGCTAACTAGGACATGCAGAGGCAGGTACCCTGCACAACACCAAGAAGGCTGGAAGAACCCAAGTGTCTGCCCTCTAAAGATGTAGGAAAATAATGATTTAATGAAAAATTTGTATACTCTGGTCACAGCAAGGAATCTGTTTATCGATATCGTTTCGTGATGGTTTTTGTCAGTGTTAGGTTGATGGTTGGACTAGATGATCTGAAAGGTCCCTTCCAACCTAGACAACTCTATAATTCTATGACCTAAATGAACAGGAACGGACACTTAAAGCCATGCTTTCCTGTGCAGACATGAATTTCAGTGGAAAAGAGCAGATCGACAACTTATCAAAAGTTTCCTGTCCCGTTCTCATGCGGGAGCGCAGGATGAGCAGCAGAGCCAGCAACACAGCAACCAGCTCTTCCAATTACATTAATCCACGTTAACACCCCAGTTGTATCACAAACATGCTTGATCTTGGCCGGTGTCGACTCGATTAGTCATCCCCACTTGTTGGTCCTGGTATCTGCAAATAACACACCCCCCTACCCCCCCTCTATAATCCAGACAGTGCAATGCAAGTGATGCTGCTCAGTCATCTCGTACAAAAGCTGGCTATTCATGTGTTTAAATAGATAATGGTCCAGACACAGATGTTTTCCTCTAGACAAAGTAGTGGCTTAAGTTAATTTCAGAGCTGCTGAAGGCAATTATGCGAGTTTGTATCCTTAACATCTTGTCAGAAAATCCGACCACGGCTGCTGAATGAGGGAGTAAATCAGGAAACAACGGGATGCAGGCGGGGCTGAAATTTCCTTTCAGACACAAAACCGACTCCACCGTAAATTTAAATACACTCACCACAACCCGCTGGCGGGGTATGTACGCTGGCTGGCTCTGCTAACGAATTAAAAGTGATTTTGTGTTTGTCGATAGCACAGTGCCCCTCATTTCTGTGATAAAGTGAACAAATCCCGAGTTCGAAAGTGTGAAGAAATCTAATGACTCTTCATACTCCTGATTGAAAACCGTGTAGAGTTTGGTGGGTTTTGGTCCCTTTTGAGCTGTGCTCAGTGCCTTGTCTGACAAAATATTGTACTTATAGGAGGAAAAGATACGATGGAGGGCACTCATGGAGCCTCCACAGATAAAGTTCCTTTTGACAACGCACTGCAAGGGGCCATAACTCCCTGTACAGGTATCTCCACATTAAATTTGATTTAGAATCACAGAATCATAGAATCGTCCAGGCCGGAAGGGACCTCCAAAGGTCATCCAGTCCGGCCTCCCCAGTCAGCAGGGATACCCCCCCTCAACTAGACAAGGTTGCCCAGGGCCTCATTGAGCCTGGGCAACCTCGTGCCAAATTAGTGCCAAATTTTAGTGCCAATGGTGCCAATTAGTGCCAATTTAGTCCCAAATTTTATACCCTGTGAATCTCTGTGTAATTTTCTCTTGGATTTCCTTTCATAAATTGTTAACTGGATGTGTTTGAAGTTGTTCTTCGGTTGAAATTTGCCTGTGGCAGATTTTTCTTGTCAAGATGTATCTATAAACCAAACTCTGCCCGTGAAAAAAATGATAGGAGAGAAAAAGTTGACTATATCTGATATGCTCAGTAGTTCTTTTAAAACTAAATTCTTAGAACTGAGGGTCATACTATGCTGTTATTCATCATATCTGAAAAATTATGCCCAGGCACAGCATTTTTCCTGTTGGATAAAATCTTTTCTGTAGGATAAAATCGTTGCTGCTTACAACTACATTTTTTTATCAGATTTATTCTACCAATGGGGAGATGCTATATGTAGCTGCTGATAGAATAAAGGGGAAAAAAAATAATTAAAAAAAAGGTTTTATCTGGATGGTGGCAACTTCTGCCAGTGTCTGTACTTTACCAGCAGTAAAATCTTTGCAGCAGACGCTGCATGTCCAAGCCCTCCCAGAGATGACCCCCTCCTAGCCCTGTGCCTGCCTGACTCCTCATTTGGATATTAGAAGGGACAGAAGAGGAGCGTTCACACAATTTCTTCTCCTTGTACACAGCAGTATCACAAGTTTTACAACCCGTGTCACATAAAATCACCAAGCAAGGGACTGAAATGACCTCTCTTCTAGTTCCCATATGGTCTTTACTCCACCCGAAAGGAGAAATTTAACAGGAAGCCCACCTCACATAACATCAACCAGCCTTCACGGTTCATCTTCAGAGAGTTAGGGGATCTCCTGTAGCAGTAAGATGTGTGCTGGAACCGTCTCATCTTTTATATCCCTAACTTTAACGATGCCATTTCTGATTGCTCATTACAGGATTGCTCCCTGGTCAGAAATTAAGGACACGAATTGTTGACTGGAGATGGATGAGAAATGGCTCTTACTGCCAGCGATATGTTTAGTGATTTCAAAGGAAAATTTCTTTTCCACACCTCATCAAAACCTGAAGATATAGAGAAAAAGTATACAACAGAGAGAAAGAGGGAGACACACACATATAGCTCCTCCAGCTCAGGTCAGCTACAAGTCAGACAATTAAGGTGCCCGATGCCATCTGCAATAGGACGGACCTCACAGTCTCCCCAAAAAAGAACTGCAAAAGTTGATTTAAATAACTAAGATTTATTGGAGCTGGATTTACAGACTGTGCCCACCGAATAAATGACACACTGCAGGGACAGGAACATGAAGGGCTGAGGAAGACATTCACACACTTCTACCTTCAACTTCTTCGTGAAGGCAGTTGAAAAAGGCGACTTAATTGACCGCAGTGCCTGACATTAGACAAGTCGAACCCATTTCTACACTTTCTCCATCCATTCCAACTTCAACCAGGTGTTGAGTCCTGAAGAGGAGGGTTTTGTTTCTGACTGTGTGTGAAAACATAGGAAGAGGATACTCTGGGTGTATCTCGGGATGGATGTGACAGCGTTGTTGATACCGTCAAAGTGGGGAAGGTGGGTCTCCTAACTGCGCTGAAAACCTAATTTTGGAGAATAAGAAGGAACACAGGTTCCTTCTTTTCTGGCTAATTCTCCACTCACATGTGCATCTCAAGCTGTCCTCATCACCACTGGGCTGTAAGACACTCGGGACTGCCTTTGATATGCACAGCACAACTCACAAATTCCTTGTTACAGCCAAGTTTAGATGAGCACAGGTAAAAGAAGTCTCACTTACATAAGCTAACTCTGTACTCCATACTGCAGGTTGTTCCAAGGAAATCTCCCGCAACCATGAAAATAGTGCATTGTAGAGATCTCACATGACGCAGGTAGTAAACCAAGGAAGGTTTGCTATGTCTTCTCCAACCTCCAGAAGCCTTATGCACCTCTAGCAGGGATATGGTCAGCTCAGGCAGTGATCAGCACATCTCCCACACCTCCTGCAAACTCTCACATCTATTGGGTAACATGGTTGGCTCTGGTTTTCACACGAAATGCAAATGCAGAGAGGTTTATCTCTTCCTTTATAGTATGTATAGACATATAAACAGCCTAGGCTAGACTTTATGAGGATATCCTATTCTCACCAGCATCCAGGCTCTGAGATTCGCGTTTTATTGCATGCAGAATAATGAGGCCAGAGTGCCTGCATTAAAGATCAATAAAATACTTTACATGGAGGGCCACTGTGCAGAATACTGCTGTAGTTACACTGCCTGCCATGCCTGACTCATGTTTTTAAGAGCACGTTGGCACTGCAAGATGTTTGGGGCAAAAATGGCACAGAGCAGCCCGTTTGGCCTTCTGAATCTAGAATGTACGGCCGGGTTAAGAAGACAGATAAATCGGATTAGATGATCTTTCTCAAACCAGCCTTCCAAAACAACGAACTTTGCAGACTCAATGAGATTTAGAGCTGTATTTCGCCAAGGAAAAGCCCAAAGCAATTACAGGTAGAAAGGCCTCAGGCAGGCACAGAACAAGCAGCCTGGGACTTCTAAATCTTTTAGAGGAGTGAAATAGTGATATTACAACTTTGCATTATCGTTCACACAGAGGATCGAAGCAGTGATGGGTAATGTGAGCTTTGCTATCTCACCAGAGGAGCTTCCCACAACAACAGGGGAAGAAATGCAATCACAAATTAACCATTGCTTGCTCTTCCTTTTCACTCAAAATACAGCACATTTAAAACTACCGTAACAAGGACAACTTTTAAGTGGGATATTTTCAATCTTCCCTTCATGCATCAGTAACATGGGCAAATACAGGAATGCATTCAGCATTTTCTTGAAGTTATGTAAATTTGATTACTCTGCATCAATGTAGCATGAGAAAAAACAGCATAGGGAAATTAGCATAAAGGGAAGGGCTGAAGTGCATTTTTATTTAAATTAACTAGAATCTCTCATGTGTTTCTGTCTTCACTCTTGATCAAGTTGTTCACTTTTGAATGATGTGAACCTGAAATTGAGCAAGAAAATCACTACTTCTACCAGCTTCCTGCTATGGAATCTGTGAGAATTTACAGGTTTTAGGAAAAATGTAATAGCAGAAACTATTTTGCCAGTTCTCTTTTCAGCATTTATAAATTTAATCGTTCAAGTCTCAGCAGTCGTGAAGACCAAGAAAATCTATTTAGTTTCCAGGAACTAGAAGAGCCTTAGTAAAAGAGTACCTAGTTCATACCTCCTACTGTTTTCTTCTTCTTTATTTTTCCTTCAAGACTTTATTACTTCACCAAATTCATTCTGAGAAACCCTGACCTCATCACCTAGGGCTGCTTTAGTTCAGAGTCGATCTTACTCTACTCAGGGTGAGAGAATTAAATGACATGTCTGTGGTAGATGAAGAAAAAGAAAATAAGCCAGGAGCCTGAGGTTTTGCTCTCTGATAACCAATGTGCTTTTCAGAAGCACCACATATTTTCACCCCAAGGTGAAGACCAAATTTAAGAGGAATGTCCTTCCTGCCAGGCTTAGATGGTGCAGCTGACACTGATAGTTTGCCCATGGAGAGTAAGCTTCAGTTGACTGTGAGGGCTAAATTTTTTCATGTATTTTTACCCTGCATAAGTCATAGAATCACACAGAATCAATGGTTTGGGTTGGAAAGGACCCAGTCCCACCCCCCTGCCATGGGCAGGGACACCTCCCACTAGACCAGGTTGCTCAAAGACCCATCCAACCTGGCCTTGAACCCCTCCAGGGATGGGGCATCCACAGCTTCTCTGTGTGAACTCTTACAGGTGCCCCATAAGAAGCAGTTTGCCCTCTTCCTATTTCTAGTCCTTCTTTATTTTCTCTTGATTTGGCAACTCTACCTACCACGCAAACAGATGGTCCCATGGTGATGTGAATGAAACTAAACGGCAACAGTGAAGAGAGGCATAATTTTCCCCTCTCTGTAATCTAGCATCCTTTTCTTTTCAAACCCATTTCATTGAATGACTTCAGTCTGATCGCACACATCTAAACCCATCCTTCCCAAAGCCAACTGCCTGTGCTATCGCTACCTTCAGGTGGCATCTCCATACATGCACAGCGGGTAAGCGCTCCTTGAAGATTGTCACAAAGGAGAGCATTCACTGGTATTTTTACAGCATCGCAACACATTCCTAACGTTATTCCTGCCCTTTCCTAGCTGTCTGAATTACATTCTCATCATTCTCCATCTCCCCACAGCCCTGCTGCTGGCACTGTGTTTTGGCTGGTGCTGCTGGCTGAGAGATGCACTGTACGTCGGCCCTGGATCCTGATGCCAGGCAGAAAACTCCCCTGCTCCCTCCCTGAACATCTGAAGCACCCAGCATTTGTGTAAATGCACCAGGCTTGCCAGAGCTCCCAGACACATCGAGGCTGTCTAGAAAGGCCCCGTGTTGTCTCTGGCGCACAGCTGGTGAGCAGGTTCCTGGTAGAAAGGCAAACAAGGAGAAGGAGAATGAGTCATTGGCTCACTCCTTAACACCCGTCTAGTGAAAAAAAAAAAAAAAAATAGTGAGAAGTTTTTTTCCTGGGTTCTCATGGAGGCAAGAGCTGAATTCAGCGTGATTTCCTGCAGCAGAGACAACCCTGGGCATGGGCATAGTGCCACTCTGTCGTGTGGCGCAATGGAAAAGTAGGGAGATGTTGGAAATAAAAAGTATGCCTTCTTTCTTTCAAGACACTGACTGCTTTTGTACTACAAGGGAAGTATGAAAATGGGTAGATTTACTAAAATCTAGCAGCTGCTATGCAGAATGGAGCACGTGGATTTACATGTTAGTGGCAGAACCAAAGTATATTTTTATGCCATGCACTTTGGAGGAGAGTCACTACTGTTAATTCCTGTCTTCCCAGTTTTTCTGGAGTGCTCAGCCACCTTTTTTCAGAAACATGGCTGACTCCCACCAAACCTCTTTGGCAGCAATCTTTTAATCTCTTTTAATTCCTGGCCTTTGGCAGGGTTTCAGTGGGCTGCTCAGTGTCCAAGCAAATGTTCCCAGTCTGGTGCTGAGGAACACTCTCATGTAGTGACAGTTCTACAAAACATCTGCCCATTTCACAGCCTGCACTGTCTGCGTTCACAACACTTCAGCTTATGCCCAAAATAAGGACAAATAAGGACAAAAGCCCAAATAAGGGCAAAAAAATCTTTTCACCGCCAACCTGGAGGAGCATTGCTACCCTTTGAGGGCAGGTGGCCAGTTGATGAGGATGGGAATGGAGAGACAAGACAAAGGTCCTGCCTCTTTGTGAGATTGTGTTGTGGTTTGGGCTGGACTGTCCACTAAAATGAATGACCAGAGAGGAATGTTGAAGATTTTCCTGTCTTTTATCTAGGGTCCCTTTTTAGATTTTCTAACAGAGAATAAACCCAGGTAAGCGATCCTGGCATGCAGTTTTTGTGAAAGACCCAGATCCCACATCAATTATACATGCAGGTGACCTTAAAAACCAGTAGATGGAAATTTCTCCACTGGTTTTGCTAGAGATGGCCTTGGAAGCAATCATGAAGCCCATCCTGTTGGGAGAGCTGTGAGGACAATCCCAACACAGCTTGAGTGGGTTGTGGTTTCAGCCAGCTCAGCTGGATCTGGAAGAGCACATCTGTCTATGCTTATTATAGAGGTTCTGCTGTTCCTCTTGGGTCAAGAAAATAACCAAGGCCAGGAAAGCACAGGAAGGTCTTTATGGGCTTTTCCTCAAACTTACGAAAAAAAAAAAAAAAAAGGGCTTTAGCAAAACCAAGCAGGTTTTTCTGCAATTTTACTTGCTGTCTCTTTGTGCTGCAATCAATAATTGCCTAGGGAGCAAGTTCCTTGGTGTCTTTTAAGTGACATATCTGCTCCAGCTAACAAGGTGTGTGCTGAAAGTGTATAACCTAACAAATAGAAATTCCTTTTATTGTCTCCTCCATGCTTCCTATCAAAGTTTGTTGTTTGGGTTTTGTTTGCTTTCCCTCCAAACACGATATGTTCCAGCTCCTGGGACACAATCACCCAATGGCAGCACTGGGAGGAAAGGAAGATACTTGAAAATTAGTATTTGATTCTATTAGCTGTATTCTGAAATGTGTAATTATGGCACAGCAGAGCCTATTTAGACAGGGACTTTTGCAATCAAAAGATCTGTGGCATTAGTTCTAAAGAAATACATTCAGTGAAACAAAGATGACATTTTCAAATAAATTGGTGACATGGTGTCTATCCCTCTAAGAGGTCTTCCTCTGAAGTCCAGAAGCATCAACGTGGACTTTTCCCCGTTGCTCCTACCTCTCCTAAACACATCCGTGCAGGAAGGACGCTAAACGTGAGGAGGAACTTCTTTACTGTAGAACAAGCTGCCCAGAGAGGTGGTGGAGTCTCCTTCTCTGGAGACATTCAAAACCCATCTGGACAAGTTCCTGTGCAACCTGTTCTAGGTGGACCCGCTTTGGTGGGGGGGTTGGACTAGATGATCTCCAGAGGTCCCTTCAACCCCATATGATTCTATGATTCTATGACAGTCCCCATCTAAAATAGTCCAATCTCCTCACCTGCAAATAACTTTAAAAAAAATATAAGTTCAAGGAAAGGGAGTTAAGTGCTCGCCCTGATTTTTGTGTGCTGTGACATCAAGGGGTGACGTGGATCTGAGGACACTGGTTTACTGGAAATATTTAACAACCAGTCAACTCAAGCAAAATGAAGACTGACAACTTGAATTTCAAGTCAAATGAAGTCCGGAAATTTACGGGTTTAAAGAAAACCACAAGAACAGCAGCAAGAAAATGACAGTTTTCCTCAAGAATAGCGGTCTCATCGTTACAGATCTAGATAATGTCTCAAGAAACAGAAACTAAAGATATCAGGTAAATTTAGTCACAGATGCATATACTTGTGCCCAAAATGCCTGCAAAGTGAAATGATGAAAATGGGAAGCGTAAACATTGCTGAAAGGAGCAAAATCTCATTTCTGAATTAGTTTGTCCAGGGAGAATTAAATAGGGAGAATTTGGCAGTTCGGTAATTTATCCTGTGTGAGTTCTTTATAGGGGGAGATGAAGTGAATTTAACCTCCCAAAGAGTGACAAGAAATAGGAAGTGCCGGTGAAGGAAAGCCACGCAGACCGGCTTTATTGTCCTCATGTGCTCCATGCTGTCTCGGTGACATACGCTCACGGAGATGCTAACCTTCCTCCAGCTCCAGCCTTTGGTCCCACACCGCACGATTAGCACACAGGCTTGATGAAGGCTTTCAGGAGGATTGAAAAGCTGCCTAAAATGTTTGCAAAATAAAACATTCAGGGAGAGGATCGAGATTAAAAAAAATGCTGAAAGGTTTTCAGCTCAGCACCTCCGGAACGTGACATGTAAGAAAATTGTCCAAAATCTGTGTTTTTTTCTATTAACATCAGGGCAATGTCTTAAATGCGTCAGTGGCAGAAGAGGCCACAGATAAATATTCAGATAATTTCTTCCACACGTTTTTATTGGACCATTATTATTATTTATTTCACTTATGTTTTAACTGTACCATTGACTTTCCAAACTGATGGGGCATTAACCAACCGCACAACTGTTCTTTATTCGCTTTTAGCACTTAACCTACATGTTTCTTTCCTAACATCGGGCCATTCTGACTTCTATCATTTAACTCGGTGAATAATTCACCTGATCTTCATTTATATTTTCACCTTGAAAGTATTTATAGAGTGTAATCATGTCTCTATTGATACTTTCTTTTAGACTACTTAATTTAGCTCCCTCATTTTCTCATGTGATGTTTATAGACTATACCTCGTTATTTTACTTGCCCTGTTTGTATTCTTTTTTATTCTCTCTGTATATGCCAATACCCTTACCAAGCCATTATCTCCAAGGCTTCATTGCTTGTGCCATAAACATACATTTCTGTTGGAAACTTTCACCCAAACACAGGAGGAATTTTGTCACATGTTAAAGTCTACTCTGAAAACTGCTGTATGGGGCTTTGGTTGCTTGGTTGATTTGTTGCCCCTTGGTTCCTTTCCTCACTATTCTACCTGGTCTCAAAGGGCTCCAATCTGGATACTTTCCATTCCTACAGTAATAAAGGAGGAATGAACAGATTCTGCAAGGCTAGGACATACTCGCTGAATTAAAACCATTTTTCACTCCTCAAAATAGACCTCTGGCTCCAAACCCACAATGGAATAGGATCCCCTCAACAGAAAGACAACAGCTTTCTCCTGTTTCTTGGAAGACAAGATTACACCTTGAGCTTCGTAATGCCTTATGAAAGAACTACTTATTACTCAAAATGCTCTCTTGTGGGTTTTTTGGCTTAACCTGATTTGAAAATCAGGACCTACAGCCTCAGCAATGAGCTGCTCCAGGTCCTACAGCCCACATGTGCACATGGTGGTGCACGGGATTTTCTAGAACATAACATATTTGTTTCTTGGTTCTCCTTGTGTGTGTGGAGATGAGTTTTTTCATAGAATTGTCTAGGTTGGAAGGGGCCTTTAAGATCATCTAGTCCAACCATCAACCTAACTTTGACAAAAACAAAAAACCACATCACTAAACCATATCACCAGGCACTAAGCACTATTTTTATTACATAACCTAAGACTTCACACTGCACAAGGAGCTCCTCACTAATGTGCATGGGCACATGGGTACAGCCACTGTCCCCTCTCTCTGTTAAAGGAGCCATGAACAGATGGGGGAGAAAGGCACCGCAGCGATCCAAGGGAAGGGTGCTTGCAGGGAATTTATCTCTTTCTGCTGTCTCTCTGCTCAAAACAGTAATTCAACTCAAAATAGTTATGCTCTTTCTTCATTTATTTTTTGTCTTTTCTCCATGGACTTTCTAAGGAGCTACATACACCGCTGAGAGAGTGAAGGCGATATCTGCTGCTGACAGAGTTACCCAAAGTTAGATGCCAGTTTAGTCCCATCAGATACCAAGTGTTCCATTCAGTGCGGTGTGAGAAAGAGGGATAAATCAGGCAGATGCTGGTTAAGGACTGGAGGCATAGACATGTAGCTGGGATCCCTCTTAACACTAATTTGAGATGTTTGCACGGTGGATATCTGTGTTTGAGCTCATCAGCCAAACTGAACTGCCAGAAATCCACCTCAACGAACTTTACATACCCGTACTGAAAGTACTGACCTCCAAGCTCCTTATTAAGACTCCCATTGTATTCAGTGGAGACATGGTCAATAAAGTCAATGGAGATAAGAGCCCTATTCTCCAGATTAACAAGATTGACAGCTACTTAACATGCGATTGTGTCCTAGACTATAAGGGGAGCCTTGAATGTCAGGCTCAGAAGCAGAGACCTACACTTCACATGCTCAGGTGTGGCCAAGGGAGACTATGGAAAAAAAGAACCAACAAAACAAAACAAGAGAAGAACCAATACCCAAACCCCCATAGACAATACATTTTATTTTTTTTTTCTAAAGAACAATTCTTAGTTCAAATGAGTACACTAAGAAGTGTCTGTTTCTGTTAAAGAATCTTCTCGCCTTCAGAGGCAGTAATCTATGCTGTGGAAATATTAACAGAGATTCCTTCAACATGGATAGTTTGAGATACCACGAGATTTATCCAATACTGGATAAGGATAGTGAGGCAAGACAGATCTGGGGTGGCACCCTAGAACCTGTCTGGATTCCCTTTTCTTGGAGAAATTCTGTGTTCCCCCACGTGGCACATTTAAGAGCAGAATGCTTGGAATCATCTGGCCAGCATAACCAAGAAGTGACAAAACCACCACTGTTTTACTGATATGGGGTTTGTTTATTCACATTTCACACAGAATGACCTTCTATCCCACACAGAAGGCTGAGCCCCATGAAATGCTGGATTTCTTTCAACAAGTTTCCTTCAGCTGCTGAGATCTGGAGGCAACCAGCATCTCCCTCACAGACCAGGTCCTTAACAGACTTAATAATACCATGAGGATATGAAGTGATCTAAGCTGTATATTCACACTGTGTGAGATCACACTGCATCAAAACTTTGATAGATGCCTCTGCTATTTCCTCATCCTTAAGGAGCAATGACCCGAACATTAGCATGTCTAGTAAATTGTTGTAATGTGTGGTGAAAGGGGACTAATGGATACAGTAATTGATTGTTTGATGGATAGCTGGGGAGCCCTTTGATTATGAGTTTTTGCTACGGTCCAAGACATTTTCATTCTCCAGTTAACCCAGAGCTGATTGCTTGCATGAATTATCTCCTTCTCTGCCTGCAAATATCATTCTCTTAATAAATATTTCATTAGAAACAAACCAGTGGTGGGGAGAGAGGAGAAAGCAGATGCTCAGTGCTGTGTCTTTTGAAGGCGTTATAGAGTCTACAGAGCAGACACAGAGATTATCCATGAAAAGTGCTCAGGTCAGACAAGAGGTCTTCAGGCTTTAGTGTTCAGAACAACACAAGAAGCAAGAAGAAGCCTGAAGGTCAATTTAAATCCATCAAGGGAGGCTCAACATGGCCCAAGAAGGATGTACTCAAGTGGGGAAGCTGCAGTGTTAAAATTGGCTCCCTCACAAATTCCACCTTTCTCTTTTCCCAAGCTCCAAGCTGAGTTTTCATGTTACAACACGGAGGGGCCCTGTCCAAGAATAAGAATATCAGCAAGAAAACAGAGTTATAATTCCTGGGATTTAGTTGCTGAGGGTTTAAGTTTGATCCTAGAGAAGCTGATCGCAAAATTCTCATGGGTATCAATGAGGTCTTTTTTGATCCTTTATCTTCCCACGATGACTGCCCAAAAGTTATTTACCACCTTTATTTCGCTTTATGATATTTAACTATTTGTTCAAAATGCCTGTACTGAACCTACTTGTTTCATTTCAGCTGGTGGAAGTGTTCAAGACCAGGCTGGATGGAGCTTTGAGCAACCTGGTCTAGTGGGAGGTGTCCCTGCCAACAGCAGGGGTGGGTGGAACTTGATCTTTAAGATTCCTTCTAACCCAAACCATTCTATGATTTCTTTTAGCACGAGATGCAATTGTACTTTTGAGTTACGAAGATTGCTACTCTCCTCTCCAAATAGACTACCCTGTTCTCCTAAAGGACAGTGTAGAAACCAGGCAGAGGCAGAATCAACGGTAAAGAGACTCTGTTTTGCCATTCAAACCCCCAGTCCTGAATCAACCTGTTTCATATCCCTTCAAATTTTCAAACATGAAGAGAGAGGCATCTGCAGAGAACACTTTGGGCCTCCAGGGGTTCCACTGAGGAGAGGAACTTCACAAACTAAGCTTGAGTCAGAAGTAGTTTGCTACAACACGGAAAGGAGTCACTGCACAAGCCTATCCCAATTAGTTTCAGCGCCACACACTTAATATGCTGAAAAAGAGGATTTAAAACGGTTTAAAAACCCTCTTTTATTGAAAAATTGTAGATGAGCAAAATACATAATGCTCCCTATTACTCTCCACCCTGTGTGTGTCCCCTGGGCACTGAGACGCTCTTATCTTGTTTTCCTAGCTGTTCCTCGAGCAGATTTATATTGTTAGACTCACAATAGGTATCATTATGTCAATAAGCACAATTTAAACATTAATATTATGCTTACGGGCAGAAATGCAACTGATCCTATCACATGCTCTAAAAGAGGTGCACATGTCAAGGAAATGGCTTCAACGCTCTTCGCTCTCAATTCTCTGCCAAAACTTCTACAGAGGAGAATGGCATGAACAAAAGATGGGGGAGAAGGAGGGATAGTGACAGAGAAAGAGGGACAACTAACCTAAAAGAGAGCAAGGACTGGCAAGAGTGAATGAAGAACACAGAAGATGCTCATAAAGGGAAAGAGTAGGAAAAAAGGAAAGAAAAAAAAAAAAGAAAAAAAGGAAAGAAAGCATGAAAGTAAACTGAAAGAAAGCCAAAAGCAGATCCAGGGATGCTTCCAAAATGCACAGGTCTCCCCCTCAGGAAAGACAGGATCTGAGATAGGACTATCTGCAGATCTTCCTCACAGGGAAAGAAACCCCCAACAGTGCTGATATATTTCAGAAGCAAGGATGGGAGAAGGAAGGCAGGGATTCTTTCCAAAAATAATGTAGCCATTAGGGAAGCCTATACATCACTGTTGTTGCTCCTTGGTTACCATACACAAGCCAACCATTGGGGAGTGAAGTCCACTGTGGTTGAGCAGCAAATCCCATTTATAGACAGAAATGTCTGTCTTCTCCTGGAGAAGTATTTACCAATAATTTCTGAAGATAAAGCAAGACCCTGCCTACCTTCTGGAAGGAAAACCATCTTGCCACAGGGGACTTAGACTAATAAAGATTAGGAAAAAAAAAAAAAAAAAAGTGGTAAAAGAAAAGTACTGGAAAAAACTCTCTTTCCAGGTAAATACTAAACCCTACTGCTTTGAGATTAGTCCAAGTGAGGAAATTGTTGGCACAACTAATGTTGGACATATATTTTCCACACCAAATCACGGAACCTGACTGAGTCCCTAATATCACTGCATATTTTATCATGATCTTTAGCCTGCACACTGACTTTCTCCAGGGAAAGTGCTCTACGAATCACTGACCCTGCCTGCTGAGGGAGGTGACACTTTCCATCAGTCAAGGAGCATCGATCTGGCTCAGCATTTTGAAGTCCCTGATGGGTTTACATTACCTTTGTGCTGGAGTCTTTCTATTTGCTTCCACTGCCCATCCTTTTACCCCTGCTGCTGCTTTGCTCAAACACAGCTGTGCTAATATGCCCAAGCCACATATCTAATCCATACCATTTTCACCTATTTTCAGGTCTCATTTGGCAAACGGAAAGGGATGAGACCAGTCTGATCATAACCAAGAGACAAGCCCTTGAGGTATATCCTGGGCCAGTCTCCCAGGGATGTTGACACGTGCTTTAATTTTGTAGAAAACTACATTTGGCTGAGTTTTACAAAAGGCTCTGAGCTTTGGGTACCAATCAAAGTCCCAGGAATTTTTCCAAGAAGAGTGATGCTACTTCTGTTGTCCTGGAAAAGTGTCATCATCGCCAACTCCACCCTGCTAACTGAACCATGGATTGTAGTGATAATGGTGATACTCTTCTCCTCCAGTCTCACCCTGTCATGCAGTGGCCTGATCTGGCACTCCTCAAAAAATGCTGACTTTTTCAGAAAGAAATGTGAGCCCTTCCACCCCGACTTACTCTAAATGTGCCTGGTAGGTCTCATGAGTAATGTACCTACAGAAAGAGATCTCAGAAAATGTACGGATTGTGCAGGAACATAAATTTTGACTGAGCAAGTGATGAATAAAATGCAGAGCAACATCCTCAGATTTTTGGGCAAAGAATATATAATCATTCAGTGGTGTTTGCGAAACATGTCAGACTCTGTCAGGAAGAAGGGTTATAAATAAATGTGAGGTAGATATTTTAATAATGCTATTTCATATACATGCAATAATGAACTTTAATTATTTCTTTGGGTTTCTTTCTTCTTTTACTGTAGCAGATGAGTCAAGCCCAGATGTGTAATGAAACTGATACTGGCATCACAGCATTTTCTTTACAGGTGGCTGAAAGAACTCTATGGATCAGCTGCCAAATCATTTCTTCTCCTGGGGGGTTTCCTTCATGTATCTCACCCAGAATCTGATTCCCCCCACATATGGTGTGAGTGAATCACAGTGCAAGGCATTTTCCTAATGGAAGAGATTTTGGAAGGGAGTGGTCTTCTCACATTGCTTGTCCTGCACTGAAGCCCAAATCATCTTTATCTTACTTAGTGGAGCAACCTGCCAGGAGGAACCAGTTGCCATGGTATGTAAAGAAGTTAATGTATAACTTCGCATTCGGAAACTATGAAAGCTAATTTAGAGCTTATCGGTAACCTTATCACTAAATATTTGCACCGGGGAACAAGGAGATTGATTTGTTTCCTGCTGTGATGTTGGGAATTAACAGAGGATAAAAAAAGGAAAGCTCAGAGATGTTAAAAGCAATAATGATGGATAAATATGAAATATTTAACTCATTCCTTGGCTCTTTTTTAGAAACTCAGAGAAATAAAGAGAGCAATGTGGCACATCACTCCTTTTGCAAAATGCTTTCTTGTCAATGTCTACAATCAGTACATGACTTTCACAAAAGAGAAGTCATATGAGATGAATCCCACCAAAATACTTTCATTCTCCCTTCCATCTTCCCTGCTGTGTAAGCAAGATCAATGACAACATAACCCTACTGTGGACTCCACCACAAAAAAGCACCAGACTAGATCAGACTGAAAACTGGCAAACTCCCTGATGCTTCCCAGCAGATGTGACATAAAGGTAAAATTTCTCCTCCTTAGGAACCTGAAAAATTATACATGTATACATACAAATGCATTAATAGTGTAATTATTACATGGAATCATAGAACGGTTCAGCTTGGAAGGGCCCTTAAAGATCATTGAGTTCCAACTCCCTGCCGTGGGCAGGGACACCTCCCACCAGACCAGGTTGCTCAAAGCCCCATCCAGCCTGGCCTTGAACCCCTCCAGGGATGGGGCAGCCACAGCTTCTCTGGGAAACCTGTCTGAGTGTCTCACCACTCTCAAAGTAAAGAATTTCTTCCTAATATCTAATCTAAATCTACTCTCTTTCAGTTTAAAACCTTTCCCCCTTGTCCTACTGCTCCATTCCCTGACAAGGAGCCCCTTCCCATCTCTCCTGTAGCCCCCCCCTTTAGGGAGCGGAAGGGGCTCTAAGGTCTCCCCAGAGCCTTCTCTTCTCCAAGCTGAACAACCCCAGCTCTCTCAGCCTGTCTTCACAGCAGAGGGGCTCCAGCCCTCACAGCATCTCCATGGACTTGCTTCAACAGGTCCATGTCTTTATGTGGGGGCTCCAGATAGAACACGTAGCAGATGGTTACTTATTGCATTTTCCCACCAGCTAGTAAGCAGGGACTCTGCCTTCAACAGTAGCATAAAACATCCTATTCCACTCCAATTCTGTACAGATTTTATCCTCATCTTAATGCCACTGACACCAAGCATCAATGCTTTGTCAAACCTCCACTGCCATTCTCATCTGAGGGCTGTAACACAAAGCTCCTGTATCCGACAGAGTCCGATGCCAGCAGATGGCACTCCGAAGTGTGCAGCATCCACAGCTTCCCTCACCCCATCCCCAGCAACTGCCAGAAAAGGCTTTCTTTTTTTCCCATGTCCAGCTCTTTAGCACTGCTTTTAATTACGCTTGAATATAGGGGTCAACGAAGCAGCTCACACAGTAGGGCCATCAAACGTCCCAGTGCTCAGCTTCCAGAAGAGGTCAGTATGTCCTGCTGTACACAAAAGCCACATTCCCACTCCCTTTCCTTAAATCACCGAACCAATTAGAAACTGCTGGGCACAGAGAGGGAGAAAACACCTTCCTCACTCACCACAGATCAGTTGTGCTTGCAAGGAAATGTTTCATTACTTATTTTTGTTTGCTGGGTTGTTTTCTTTTTTAGAGTAAGCATCTGTGTTTCTCAGTATGCCACGACTAAGGTCTTCATGAAAACGTACTCCCATACAGGAAAAAAAAGACAAGGGGAAGAGGGGAGGGAGGGGAAGGGAAAGGGGAAACTTAAGGGAATCATTTGCTACACGGGCACCATCTCAAATTGAGAAACTTGAGAGAGTTATAAGGGAGAACCACCATCTGCGTCTAGGTGAACACACATTTATTTTTTTATCACCCAGACTATTGCTATCAGCTTAAAAATAACTGTTTGAAACATCATGTGCAGCGCATGCCTTATCTTACAGATCCTGGTGTACTTTATAAAGAAACTATATATAAATTACCTTTCTGATATATTTCCAGCTTTATGATATAACTCCAGAGGTATTTGAGCATCCTGGGTTATCAGTGAAAGTGAAGATGAAACTCCATAACAAACTAAAACATGAGTGGAAGTTTAATTTGGCAAAATAATACAAACTTGGACTACAGGTTTGAGCTGGGCACTAGAACTAAGGGACAGAACAAAGAATCCAAATTATAAGCCTGGTCTTGTGTTTCCTTGTGTTTGCAGTAAATTGGGAATATTTGTGATCAGTTGAAAGAATCTGAGATAGCAATTCTGTCTTAATATGCCAGGTCGATTTTGGGGGCTGGTATATTCAATAGCTAGAGCATTCCATGGCATTTCACGGATGATATACAGTATAGGGGAGGTAACAGCTCTGACATGTACAGAGGAGTGAAAGGGGTTAAATATCTTTAAATTATATGTGGATATAACATTAGTTATTGAGACCCAGAAAACAAATCGGATAGATCCCTAGAAAGGTCACTAAGTATTAGGTTTGTCTTCGCCCTGGTGAAGCAAGGGTTAACCTATTTCCAAATATATTTTTTTCATGAGAAAATACCATTGCCATTCACATTTAATCATGTGATAAATGCAGCCATCAAAGTGGGTTTAGAAGAATACAATTTCCTTCCTTTCAATAATCCATCTCCACAGGGGGGGGTTAAACGTATTAAATAACACTGCAGTCACTTTGGAGCAAGGTGACACACCGGGTAAGGTTTCACATTTGTTTCCCCAGTTACTGCGTGATCTTTGCCAGGGCAAAAGCCAATTTGGAGT
>JAHREE010000188.1:7955026-7979883 GCA_033628505.1 Tringa tobata
ATGTTGACTGCATCCAGGTTTCCTCTGGGTGCAGGGATGCACAACAGCTGTGCAATAATTAACCCTCTTCACCCTATTAGCACTGGTTAATGGCCAGCAGTGTCCCACATCATGTGGAACAGCCATGGCCATGCAACCATGTGGTTGTCCATGCAAAACCAAAGTTGTTCCCACCTCTGCAATCCACTCCACCAACGGTAATCTAAGAAAGTTGGTTAAAAGCCCAAGAAGTGATGTAATGTAGACGGCATGAAAACAAATTACAGCTAATTTGCAGAAAAGACCTAAAACCACCCTAATCTCTGAGCTCAATCATCAAAACCAATAAATGTTTGATGTCTCGTGGATCTGACCACCATTCAAGAACATGCAATCCGTCACCATGCACAATACCCATGTCCAATACAGATCAACAGTTCCTGGACAAAAATAAGCTATAACATATCCATAAACGCATAACTGAAAAGCAACATCTGTGGACAATCACTCCAAAGGTGGCAGTGGGAACTCTCAATCAGAGTAATGGAATACCTTAGCCTGTTGGCACACAAAGGTCTTAGTTTCATTGGCACTGCCACCTAAAACCAACCAAGTGACAACAAGGTCTGGTTCAGAATTTTAATTGCCAGAAAGTCGTCTAATATCAAAACTCTGCTGCATTAACTTACCCTAACAGTAGGGTCTTTGGTGGCATCATTCCACCTTTCATTACCAAGAAGCATTAATGATAGAAAGAACAACTATTTTTTATATATGCATTAAAGAGGATATAGAAAACCATGTGGCACAACAAGGTAGGGAATGAAGTTTCATTAGGAAAGTAGAAAATCTGTTAATTGCCCCTTAAAAGATGAGAGTATCAAGAATATAAGAAAAAGTCACTGAAATTAGGCATAGAATTCTGCTTTTTGGTGGTGTGATATCACTTGCAAATATCTGCTTTTTAGTATGTAGGACATGAAAGGCCAACCTAAGCTCTGCTGGACTGATACTACAGCTCACTGATCTCCTGGCATCAAACCTCTCATTGAAATCTGTGGAGTTTTATTATACACACACGTGCATCTCATGTATATAGTATTTCGCATTACTATTTGTGAAAGACTACACAGATATGCATATATAAACATCCACATATTTTTTGACTCTTCATCATGTTACTAAATACATTTAATAATACTTTATATATACACACATGCATGTACATGTGAAACTAAATATAAGCACAAAACTATAATGTATATACTCTGATTACATATAGTATTCATTCACTGATAAAGTTCTTAATAGGGATTAAACCAGAAAAAAAGAGTTCTATCTGCGTATGTCTATAATAGTTGAGCACAGTGTTCTGTAACCAAGGAAGGCAGAATCCATGATCCCTCTTAAAACTGAGGACAGAAATTTGAAAAAAAGCCCCTCTTACTTCCTTCTACAAAATTGCACTCGGGAGTGTGATTTCACTGAGGCTAAAAGCCCAGCTCTCAGGGAAGGGGGTACAGGACTGTTCTTTGATATGTTTCAGAGCAGACAAAACTCCCATCAAGAATGGAAAATCAGCCCCTTGAGAACAGAAAAGCATAGACTAATTAAATTGGTCTTAAATATGTTTGTTTGTTTTTTTTTTCCTGGGTCCTGTATCTTCCCCCTCCAAAGATGTCACACATCTCTGTTTGAAAACCACCTCACTGGCTTCGATGTAGGGAGCGGGGGAGCACCATCCTCTTCAGCATCATTAGTGAAGGTAGAAAACAGCCTTTTTTAACCAATGCTTTTTTAACACAGAGACACATGAACTTACCTGTTTGGTACTTCTCTGCCCGGTAGGAAGCAAAGCTTTGGATTTCTCTGCTATTTTCTGCAAAAAAAGAGGAAGGAAATGTAAAATGGCTGAGAAAACAGAGTCCAAATGTTTAGGGAAGGAATCATATGAAGCCATTTCTTCTGCTTTTTAAAGAAAGGACATAGAATAAAAGTCTTATCATTTAGAACAAGGGAGTAGAAACTCATTGGAAAGTTTGGTCTTGCAGGAATTAAAAGTCTTCAAAGCTTTCAGAATGACAAGGTTATCAAAACTGAAACAGGCATTTAAGAAATGACAGATAGGACGTGGATAAGTAGCAATTTACCACTCAGATTGGTTTCCTGACGCAACCGGGCATTCACAAACGGCAGCGGCTAATTTTGGCACTTCTGAATTGATGACAGGTTTAAAAAAAAAAAATAATAAACCCCTACATGTACAGTTCAGATGGATTGTATTCATGAACATTAAGGAAAAAAAACAGTATAAAAAAGGTGTGTGTATATGGGGGTGGAGCTCTTTACCTGAATCCTTCCAACTTCTCATTTAATGGGATAAAGTCATTTTATTTAAAAGCCTCACACTTAGGGTTTTCGAATAGGACAGAGAAATAATTAAAAATACGAGATAGCGCCAGAGATAATGCAATGCTATTACATAATACGCATGCTGCTGAAGTGCAAATTTATGTACTTTTATTTATTTATTTATTTATTTTTATGCCCCAGGCAGCCAGTGCTGCGAAATCAGTCAGCACAGAGTGTTTCTAATAGAGATACATTCTTAAGTGCATGTTGCCAGCCAAATTTCATTACACTCGTATAATTAACAATATATTTTTCCTACGTGTTGCAGGCGTGGGTCAAACTCGCTCAAGGAATGTAAGAAGGCAACCAGAGTTTGTCCAGGTTGTATTTGCATAGGATTTAATTAATGCAGATATATATCCAAACGTGTTACTGCAGTTTCGGGACAGTAAATTTAAATCATTACTACAGTGTTTAAAAGCAAAGTAAATCTGCTCATCAGCTGAGCCTCCCCAGGGTAAACCGGGAGAGCAGGAAGCAAATTAAAGAGCTGGAGCTCAGGTTTTGTTTGTTTTATTAAACAGCTTGATCTTGGTGACGGGGCCAAACCACAAGATGTGTTTGGGAAGCCATACAGTGCCGCAGAGCCATAAGGTGGGTTAACATTTAAATCAGTAATGTTGCCAGCGTACTTTCTGTAAGCAGAGAAGGTGGAAGGGGCACCATGCAATCACTCCTCCTTCCCCCCTGAAGGAGGAGACACACCGAAATAATGTCATGGCTAAGGCAGGGGCACCACTGAAGGTCCACCAGATACACAGCCATCCTATGAGGATAGGCTGAGAGAGTTGGGGTTGTTCAGCCTGGAGAAGAGAAGGCTCCGGGGAGACCTTAAAGCCCCTTCCAGGACCTGAAGGGGGCCTACAGGAGAGATGGAAAGGGACTTTTCATCAGGCAGTGGAACCATAAGATGAGGGGGAATGCTTTTAAACTGAAAGAGGGGAGATTTAGATTAGACATCAGACAAAAATGTCCATTAGACATTTTGAAGTTCCCAAACTCACAGTGGAAGTAAGAGAGACCCTCACCTTCTGCACAGCGCCGTATCTCTGGATGGCATCAGACAGCTGGTTCTTCAGCCTGTCCAGCTGAAGTCGCTCTTGCTGTTTTGGAAAAAACAGAGACCTGGTTAGGAGATCTGAGGACACAAATCAAGTAGTAGACTCTGTCTGTGTCCATGAGAAACAGTCCTGATGGGAGACACCAGGTAAACACATTGGGCACAAACAGTATTCTGAAAATTCAGTGCCTGGATGCTACGAGGTTTTATTTTAGGAAGGAGCACAAGATGCTTTGATCTTTCAGGGCAAAGCAATTGAAAACACGTCACCTTGGATATTCAAGACAGCACTGAAGTCACACCTATTGTGTAGTCCTCTGAGCTGGACACCTTCTGTGGCAGGGATTTCTAGTGGGACATTCTGCTGCCCTGCTTACTGCATGAAGGGGTCTCACCCCAATACTAGTTTTTAAAGACTATGAAACACAAGCAAATAAATACCCTACTGTCATCAAAGGAACAGAATGGTTGTAGCATGACATCCTCCTGCTTCAACTTACTAAAATCCAGCCTCAGTTTATCTGCTGGAGACGATAACCCAAGGGATCCTCCTATAAAAAGTCCTTTATATGGATGATACCCCATGACGGAGTTCATCTCCTCACTTGATGGAAATGGGGTCATTCAAGAATGTCCATCAGCCACAATAACATTCCTTTTGTCTGATTGTCAGAAACCAACTGATCTACATTTTTTTCCAAAATATGTACCCAAATGTCACCGCCTCTCTGTCTGGAGCTTGCCCCAGGAAGATACCAATCTATGTTTTAAACCAAAGCCTCCTCAGAAGGAAGACCCCAGTCTAGGTCTGATATAACTATCCAACATGCTGCAAAATCACTGCTCTCAGATGAAGTGACCAAACCCCTACAGGGAAGCGTGTCAGGCTAATCCCTGGAACTAATTCTCCTGGAACTAATTCTCCTCCTGGATCTCAAACTTCAGGTGCGCAGGAGCTCACGTGTCCAGGCTTTCCAGAGGGGAAGGAGTTGTGGGGAAGTGGGGTTTCACCTTAAAAACCAAAGAAACAAACAAAACCCAATCTACACTAAAGCTATTAAGTGGAACTGTTCATATTAGAGCAATTTCAGATGTTTCAGGCAAGTGCTCAAGAATACAAAAGTAAATTTTAGAAAGGATGGGATAAACATCTTTAATTTTTAATGGTTGTATTTTCATTCAGGCAAGAATATCCCAGTCTTACAGTTCTTCATCTAAAGATTTAAAACCGTTTTCAGAACAGGGCAAGTATCATTATTCCCATTCTACAGATAAAGCTCTATAAACCTTATGTTTGTTACACATGCAAAACAAGATGAGATTGTCACCCTGGAAAGCTGATCTAATGGTCCAGCACTCATCCTACAAAACCCTGGAATTCCAGATAGGCCTCTCCATTTAATTCTTTTGAGGTTAGTTTGAAAGGAAGCCCTAAAATAGCCATGTGCTATTTTACATCCGTCCCCTGCCTCGTATCACACTGGTCCACTTCAGTATCTTTGCTCCTGAATTACTATCAATTTGCTCAGTTGGGTATCCTGACTCCAATAGCTCCAACAGCACCTGGAGATTCAAGGGAAGTCAGAGAAACTCTCCCAGTGCACCTTGTTGGTGGTGCATTAGGTGGAAAATAAGGAAGAAAGATCAAAAGAAAGTATTTTCTTTCGTCCATGTGTGCACGCAGAGAAATACACAGAATAATGGATCGGAAGGGACGGACTATAAAGCTCTAAATTAATGGAAGGCTTTTCGTGCTGTGAGAAATTTTATGGGAGGAAGGTTTGCAATGCTACCCAGATCCCCAAGAGGGACTTACCAACCAGCAGCCAATCCCCACCAGAACTATTTATTCTATATATGGGAGGAGGGCTACAGGCTTTATATCAAAATTTGTAGGTTTAATTATTTAAACTGCACACTGTTAGAAAAGAAGAGTTAAAAACAAAAATAAAATCTGTTAAATTAATTGACCAGGGAGCAGAAAAAGTTATTATGTGATGCCAATAGAGAGCAGCAAGTTTATCCCTCATATTACCATAATTGTTTGTGTGTCTATTTCCTTCAGCCCTTAAATATTCTCCCTTAGCTTGGCAATTTTTCTCCCCATGACAGTAAAAGCTATTCTGCTGAGAGGCCCCAGTGGACACTATATAGGCTTCAAGGGCAAATAATGACATTCTTGTGTGTCACTATAATTGGGTTTAATGTGACCTTCCCTGATTTCCCTCTGGACCCAATTTATGTCACAAAAGGGAGCCAGGACATCAGCACAAACCAGCCCAGAACCCCGTATCTCCAAGAAAGCATCTTCTGTTTCATCAAGCTTTGATGTAATTCTCCTCAGAGTATGGAAGAAAAAGGGAAAAACAAAAAAAAAAAAGAGTCTTTGTAGTCCACCATTGATCAAAGCAACATGTTAACAAAGATCAAAGTATTACGGTCAATGCCTGCATAAGGTCGATGTGTAGGGATAGGGAAGAGTCATTCCAGGCTTCCTTCCCCATCCCCTGGAGTAGATCATCAACCATTCATTATTTTAGGTGAGGTGAATTGCACATGGTCCTCCACTGGTTACAAAGGTTATATGGAGTGATTCAGCTCTTAAATCCTTATCTCTGGTGCTCGTTTGCCAAGTGACATAAATCCAGGCTGTAAAAACCACTCAGACAGAGATGAGTTGTGTGTTTAGGGCGTTTTTTATTTTCTAGGTGGAAGGACGGTGTGAGCAGAGCTGAACACAGGACTCTGGAGAATGAGTGAGGGTAAAACACCTATTCAGGTAAGTTCCTGACCCGGAAACTATATGAATGCTGGAAGCAAGAATGTAACAGAAAACTGCTAGGTAGAATCAGGTAGGAAATAATTGCTCTTGTTCTCATTTCAGCTGTTGTGTGGGTGAAAGTTCTCCAACTCTCACACCAGCTGGAGTTTGCCCCCCACAGTAAGTCTCTGTTCTTCCCCAAGATGCACACCACAAGCCAAAGTCAGCATGAACATCTAGGGTACAAAAGTCTCTGTGGAAAGGTCAGAAACTTTCTGGTGGTCCAGTCATTCCACTGGGGACCAGGGGATGGGGATCATTTATACCCCTTAGACAATGATGTTCGTATGAGTTGAACCTACACAGCCACTGCACAACCAAGTCTTTAACCACTGCCAAACCCATGTGGAGCTAGGTGATTCTTGTAGTGCTTTCACCCAAACCGAGTGAGACCCTGTGTGAGCTACAGTTGAGTCTTTTTTGCTGAGTTCTTGATTTCCAGTTCCACAAGATCCAGTTTGGGGAGAAGAACTGGTTTCTGCATCTGTTTTCTCATTGGCAATTTTCCCAATTGGCAATAAACACAATCTATGCTTATTGTGTAACGGGAAAAGAAGTTATAACATGACATGGAGCTCAACAGCTTCAAAGCACCCACTATCACTTCTTTTTTTCATTATTCCCCCCTCCGTAAGCCCCCAGCGCTCTCCCCCAACAGCACCCTGAGTGACACATACCCTGGATGAGCCTCTGACAACTTCAGACAGCTGCTTGATGGCTTTGGTGCTAGTCGTGATGGTTTTATTAGTCTCCTGCTGGGTTGCATGCCTGCAGAAGAGGAGAGATGATGTGAATTGCAATTGAAATTAATTGCATAATGACACACTTACAGAACTTTTTCAAGCTGCAGAGCAATTGAGACAACACAGAGCATGGAGACACAGTAGTACTACGCAAGTCCAAGGCCTTGACCAGCAATGGCACCCAGGAGGCTGTAGGAAGTACAAGGAGCTGCCCAAAATGTTCCTCCTGTCATCAACACAAAGACAACGCTGTGGACCTGCAAAGTTAATAGGGGAAAAAAAGGTGAAAATAGCGGGTGGGCAGGTAACGAGGCCATCCCAGATGGTTGGCATTGCAACTAAGATAGTCGAAAGAAGGTTTGTAAAGCAAAAAGAGATGAGACTGGGGAGATACCTGATGGCTTCCCCAGGAATTGCAGGGGGAGATTGTATTCAGGGAAGAAATTTGAAGGGCCAGAAGCTGAGGACAAATTTACTCACTGCGATCATTCACCTGCTACTGACACAGTAACTCGGGGAAAGCACCGTGAACGCAAAGGTGCAGGGCTGCTTTATGAGCCCTGAAACAGGCAGGCAGGGACCCAAACCAGTCCCCTCTCCAGTCATGGTTTCTCCCCTCCTTTACACTCCAAATTCCAGTACCATTATTTCTTGCAAGCACTGGTTGCTGACCTCGCTGTTCGGGACCACAGCAAGTAGGGAAAGCGACATAAACACTGCCCAAAGGTATTTATTAGCTCAATCCAGTACTTCTTAAGCTTTATAAGGTCAACCGGGTATTTTCAGCCTTAAAGCTTCCCCAGGGAGCACTTCACATTTTTTTTAGTCAGAAAGGGGTGGTTTTCCATAATGCTTCAGTCAAAAACTCTAGAAAGACTCAAAAAAGACCTGGAAAAAAATAATCTTTTTTTCTCCCTTAGAGGACACATTGGAGCCGCGGGTGCATTGAAAAGGTTTATTTGTCAGTGCTTTTTTTTCAGGGTGGGCGGAACGTGGACTGAATGGAAGTCCTTTGATTAAAAAATGTCAAGATGGCTATTTATGGCCTCTCTGTCCTGAAGACCTATGGCTCGTCCTGGCGCTTCACCTCCTTCCTGCTCTCTGTTAGCACCGATGGAGGCCAACTCTTTCAAGACTTATGTCAACTCTTTCTTTATGCCCCTTCATTCAAGTAACAAGGCCAGCCCCTAAACACAACCTTACTACAAATAACTACAAATAAATTGAGGCCTCTCAACAAGCACTCCACTGACTCTCATTCCCATCTGCTCAGGGCAGATGGACACAGGCACCACAAACTTGCGATATTTGCCCCCATGGCAAAGTTTTGCAGTCTTTATCCACTTCAGTAAGACCTCTGTGCAGACAGTGCAGGTGGGAAAGCTGTCTAGGATAAAAGCACATTTAATTTTATGCATTGCAGCCACCAGGTATACAAGTGAAAGCTGAGTGTGCCATAAAGATAACATCTCTTGGCTGCAGAAAGGTAATTCAGACGTGCATTAAGGATTGAACAAGTGCGCAGAAGGTATGGAATCCTTTGGCACCACACAGGAAAGAGAAATAATCTCACACAAAGACCAGACTGGATCTGATAACCAGCTATTCTGAGTTAAATAAAGATACCATTTCTATATCTATTCATCAAAGTGCACTTCATTTATTTAGGATCCCAGGACTGAGTGCACCAGCTGACTAATTACATCACTTGTAATTTGAGGTGGAAGAGGTCATCTCTACCCCAGACAGGTATTCCAGGCTGTCATCACGAGAGAGGGAGCTGCAAATTCAGTTTTGTCACATCACCTACCTTGAGGAGTACACAGTTAGCCCCATCCCCAGTCTTTTAATCAAGAAAGTCTTGCCTCCAAGTGCATGAATTTCATAAGCAGCAGTTTCAAGACTGAGACTTCCACAACTAATTCCTCTTAATGCAATGCAAGACACTCGAGTTGACGTCCAGTCATTTTGCAGCCCTCATTTAATTATCTGCCCATAGAACGAGTCAGGGATTTACATACCAGCAATTCCCCATCCCCGGAGTAAAATGGCTTGTTAGGCTCATGCATCTGATCCTTCCCAATCTCTGAAGTTAAATAAAGTCTCCTTCATTTGCATAGTAATGCAAATTTTATGTTAGATATCTTATGTAATAAATCCATGCCACGCGCAAACTTTGCACTGAACTTGTGCTAAATAACCGGCCGCGGGAGTTCAAAAAAATCAAAAAGTCTTGCCTTCCACCTCTTAATTCAAAATGCACTTTAAACAACACGCTGGTGCTTCATTTGGGTACTTCCCACTATGTTGTCAGCACAATTAATTTCTTATTCTTCAGCCTCAGAGATACGCTCAGGAATCAGACGGCGATTATATTTAATTTACATTAAATGCTATTAAGATCTTCATTAAAAAAGAGGCCTTGAAACTCCACTCCCTGCAGCATTTTATTTTAATATGTAACGGTAACAAGATATGTCACTATTATTATTACTATTATTATTATTATTAGCTACCTTTATATTCCTCTCCCCATGGAAGTGTGGAAGTTAATTAAAGGGGTGTCTCTGATGAATAAAATTTGCTTCTGAAAAAGTCCTCCCCACAACAGCAAGTCAAATACTCAGCCTACTGCCCCAGCGAGTGCCTAAAATACAAAGGTTGGAAAAGGCTTTTCTGTCTACGGCACTACTCTGAAAAATCAGCACTGCAGGAGTAAAAACAAAAAGGCCAGCTCTTTGGGAGAGTAACATCTCTCGCCGAGTGTTTCTGTATGCACAAAGATTGCAAAGACAATGCACTAAATAAAACAAGAGATGCCACGATGCTGCCTCAGAGTCTCCTCTGGCTGCTGTTTTCTTTACCGGAGAAGAACGGTCCGCCGACTCCGCAATCCCCAGCGCGCAGCCGCTTACGGTTTGTTCTTCCAACGATCATATCTCTAATGTTTTTATCCAGTTTGAAAACAAGCACAGCAAAGAGGCGGCTGCTCCCCTTCTCCGCGGGGACGGAACGAAGGAGCTTAACTCCTGTTTGCGTCGGTTCTTTGAGACTCCTGATGAATGACCGAGTCAACAAAAAGTAATCAGACCCCAAATGCAACAAACAGCAAAGACTGACACGGGAAAGACTTCTCCCTGCCTCACCACCCCTGCTGCCACCCAATAATCCCAGGGAGCTTTGTTTTCTCGTTCCAGCAGGAGAAAGGCATTTCCATTTATAATACAGGATAAGGCTTCTTTTACTTTCATCTGATCCTGAATATAAGAGCAAGAATAAGTTTTTCTGGTACAGATCACAGAATCATAGAATCGTCTAGGTTGGAAGGGACCTCCAAGATCATCTAGTTCAACCATCAACCTAACTGTGATTAAAAAAAACTAAACAAACAACAACAATACAAAAGAACCCCCCACAATACTAAACTATGTCTCTAAGCACTATGTCAACCCATCTTTTGAAAAACTCCAGGGGTGGTGCCTCAACCTGGGCTTCCCTGTTCCAATGCTTAATAACCCTTTCAGTGTAAAAATCTTTCCTAATATCCAATCTGAACCTCCCCTGGCACAACTTGAGGCCATTTCCTCTTGTCCTATCAAGGATACCTTTACTCTACTTTCTTAAATTTCACTAGATTTTGTACCTCCTTTGGCACAGCACAAGTACATGGCAATGGAGTGGCTTTATGCATTTAAGGAGCTGGGTGGTCAAGTAGGTTTGGCTACAGTTAAGCCAGGTAGCATGGAATAACTTAAGGCATCTACTTGTCTTCTGCACAGCAGCTGTAACGCTTACCCCTCTCTGCAGTTTTCTTGTGCAAAAAGAGGTAAAAATGATAGTATTCAGAATAGAGCACTGAGCTGTACAATCTGTGGCTTAAGCAGAAATAGGTTGAGCGTCCACCTGGACACGTTCCTGGGCAACCTGCTCTAGGTGGACCTGCTTTGGCAGGGGGGTTGGACTAGATGATCTCCAGAGGTCCCTTCCAACCCCCATATTACTCTGTGATTCACAGATATTCCATTGTTGTTGGAGACATAAATATGTAAGGGTGCATCAAGCATGCTTATGTGAATTGTTCATACCATAAGACTTTGGCCAATCTCTTCCCTGTCTGAGAGCTGCGTTTTGTGAAGGACTAATGTCTGTGGGAGCTGATGGCAAATCTCAGCATACTCTAAATACATGAATATAAAACTTTATGCCTTGGCCATAGGCACAGCCACAGAGTAGCAAGGGGTACTTAGTTCCTGAAACTCCCATTCCCCTTTCTCCACCTAATCAAGGTGCTTAACCTGAGAGCAAAACCAATGGAGGTCCTTCACGGTCTGTGGAGAGGGGCACCTACAAAGGCTCTGCAGAGAAGTCCACCCTTTAGTGGTAACCCACCACTTTTGGGTGTCTCCTACACAGCAGGAGCTAAGTCCTACAAGCAGAGCTAAGGATATTTCCAGAAACAAGTGATCCAGGCTAGATGCATTCAACAGTTACGTTAGCAAACACTTATCTATAGGATGGAAATTGGTGCCACATTAGATCAGTACAACTTACTGCCCATAGACAGTCCCGTGCCTTGTCCTCCAGGGCTCCTGGATCTGCTTCCACATACAGGGAAGGATAAACACAGTGGGTGTCTCTCCTCTCTAAGTATTTCTCACAGATGCAAACAAAGCAGCAAGATGAGCCAGGAGGAAAGGTCTTTTCACCAAGCCCTAAACTGTCTTCACTGCATCATTACAGTCACTGAAGGAAGAAAGGATCACCTAGTTCCAACCCCCCTGCCCTGGGCAGGGACACCTCCCATTAGACCAGGTTGCTCCAAGCCCCATCCAGCCTGGCCTTGAACCCCTCCAGGGATGGGGCATCCACAGCTTCTCTGGGCAACCTATTCCAGTGTCTCACCACCCTCACAGCAAAGAATTTCTTCCTCATATCTAATATAAATCTACTTGTTCTGGCTACAAACTAACAGTCACAACCCTTTCCATTTTCTCCTTTAGGACCTGATTGTGCACGTCGAAAAATCATTTACAACAGAGCAAAATAAGAGCTCTAATTCTGATCTGTCAGCAAACCCCTTTGCATAGGTGTAAATCATCCAGCAGAGTAAAAGTGGGGAGAAAAACAGACCGCTACTTCCAAGTTTCAAGCCATACAATATTCTTTAATAAAAGCATCATAGATTTCCAATTTGCCTGTCACTTGGAAGTATTAGGAGATGTGGCGCTATTTTTCTTTAGGGAGCTTAGGGAATGGTCTGTGGCCGTGCGGGAAGAGAAGGGGAGGTATTTCAAACCCACCTGGCGCTGTCATCTCCAGAGATGAACACAGCTATAGGTCAGCAGCTATTTTGCTCAGCAGTTCTGGATGAAAACGTATGAATTGTAGTCAGGCAGCAGTCCTCACAAATTTCACCCCAAAAATGCAGCCGGGGCAATACAGAACAATGCAAACCCTAGCAAATTTTTCTACCTTCCTTTTTGCATTTCTTATTAAAAATTAATAAGCAAAAATGAAGAAGCAGTTATTACTAAAATAAGGAGTGTATTTGCTCGCCTACAGAATTTGACCAGTCTTTGCAAGCAGCTAGTTACTCACTGACCTGTTACCAGAAACTCAGGTGTGTGTTTTTCAACTAAATTATCTGCAGGACAGTATGTAAGACCCACCCTTTAACCCCACATCACCTACAGATTAGCTCAGCATCGCGTGAGACCCCTTCTGTCAGTCATTACTGACAGCTCAGGGAACACTCAAACCAGGACCCCCCGGGAAGCAGCTTAACAACATCACAGCCATTAGTCACCTCCCGGGTTAGTTTTCCTTCTCCCACCCATACTACTCCCAAGTAAGTTTTAATTTTACAAGTTTCACTTTATTTCCTAATAAAAGAGCCCCTTGGATCCTTTGTAAATGCCCTGCTAGTGCTGAGCTATATTACACCTCCCTCTCTCTCATTATCCAGTAAGCCTCTTAGCTTATCAGAGACAGAAATTAATTTAATTCGCCATAATTTCATTTTGATGAACCCTGGTGCCTACTGATCATGATAGTCATTTTTTTTTTCCCTCCAGGTGCTGTTAAACTGCTTTCTTTGTTATAATGGCTCTTGCAACTTGGGTTGTACAGAAGCAACTCACCTTCCTGCACCACATTCCTGAAAAAAAGCCATCAGGTCCCTCCCTTTCCAGCCCGAGGATCTCAGCTGCCCTCCGTGACCTCTCAACATTCACCAGCATTTCCAGTACTGCCCCCATAATCCTTTTAGCGCCCTAAGACAAATGGCATCAAACCGTGACTATTCTGATTGCTTCGCCTGGGCTTTTTAATTCTGTTGTGCCTTTCCCATTTCTGCATTAACGAATGGACCACGGCTTAACATCTGTCACAGAAAGGTTAATGGGACATATCCCTGCCACAGTTCTTAGCGGCACAGCCAAAGGTGCCCGTAACAGCACCAGAAACAACTAAGTAACATACAAAATCATAGAATCAGAAGATCACGGACTGGTTTAGGTTGGAAAGGGATCTTAAAGATCATTGAGTTCCAACCCCCCTTCCCTGGGCAGGGACACCTCCCACCAGACCAGGTTGCTCAAAGCCCCATCCAGCCTGGCCTTAAACACCTCCAGGGACGGGGCAGCCACAGCTTCTCTGGGCAACCTGGGCCGGTGTCTCATCGCCCTCAGAGCATAGAATTTCTTCCCGAGATCTCATCTAGATCTCCCTTCTTGCAGTGTAAAACCATTGCCCCTCATACTATCACTCCTCTCCCTGATACAGAGTCCTTTCCCATCCCTCCTGCAGCCCCTTTAGGTACTGGAAGAGGCTCCAAGGTCTCCCTGGAGCCTTCTCTCCTCCAGGCTGAGCAACCCCAACTCTCTCAGCCTGTTCTCACAGCAGAGGTGCTCCCTCTGATCATTATCGTGGCATCCTCTGGACCCTCTCCAACAGGTCCATGTCCTTCTTATGTTGGTGGCCCCAGAGCTGGACACAGTACTTCAGGCAGGGTCTCACCAGAGCCGAGCAGAGAGGCAGAATCCCCCTGCCCTCGCCCTGCTGGCCACACTGCTTTGGATGCATCTAAGGATACAGTTGATTTTCTGGGCTGCCAGCACATATTGCCAGTTCTTGTTGAGCTTCTCATCCCCCAGCACCCCCAAGTCCTTCTCAGGGCTGCTCTCAATCCATTCTCCAACCTACATATAGTTGTTACCTGCCTTTCCTCCAATAATTCACTGCAGCTCTTTGCTGAAGCTGGAATCAGAGCTGTCTTTCCATTATGCCCACCTAAGGCTCAGTGTTGCTGCATTTAGGACTCCATAGCAGGAGTGAATGCAGGCAGTCAAATCACAGGGAGAGAGAGGGAGAACTACGCACTTTCTGAGTCCTGCATGTAGTCCACAAACACAGAAAACGTTTTTTATACCATAAAAGAGTGTTAGAAACCATCCCCTTTCCCTGAAATTCGCAGAGACGTGGATGTTTTCTTATGTTTTTTACCTCTAAATCTTATTGAAAACACTATGTATGTAGATTCCAATATATGCAAACTTCCTCTTATAACTTGCCGGTTGCAGAACGCAGGCTGGGAGCTACAGGCACAAAACGCAATGAACAATATATCGAAGCCAAAGGACTTCATGCAGATAAAAAAGGCGACTGAGATACCTGCTTAAATAAGTTTCCTCATAATTTGTTCTCCTGTAGAAATTACCTCCGGCATTTCAGAGTGGAATCACTGTTATGGTTTGAGAAAACCCATAACAATCTATTGTCGTTTAGACAATTATTCTCTCACCCGATGACCCCTCCCCACACGGAAAGGGGAATCGGGGAACACAAAGAAACACAAGGGCTGAAATATAAATAGATTTGATAGACTAAGACTAAATAATTAACAATAATACTAAAGAACCAGTATTAATCCTGATACTGATATAAGATATACAAGAATTATACTCAGCCAGTTCTCTCTGTAGGAAGCTGTGCACTCCCAGCAGGGACAGCAAATGGCGGACACTGCCAGCGCAATGGCTTCAGGAGAAAGGGAAGGCCTCAGGGGTCCGGCACCGGGGCAAGGAGTTCTCTGGATCCGCCACCATCAAGGGAGAGAGAGCTCTGCAGCAAACTTTTCTAATTTATATTGAATGTGATATTCATGGTATGAAATAATCCTGTTGGCCAGCCTGGGTCAAATGCCCAGGCCTTGCTCCTCCTTGTCCCTGCGCCTGGCAAGGCTCGAAAACACTAACCTTGAATCCCACAGAGCCTGGCTGGCTATAAAGAAAATATTTTCATAAATTCAGGCACTACAGCCTTCTAAAAGTGCGATTTTCCTCAGTATTAGAAGAAAAGTTAGTCCTGTGTCTCTCAACCCAGGACAATCACAAACAAAAGAAGCCCATGTCTCCCCGTGTAGGAACTTCCCGGCCATAAAACCCTCTATGGCAAGAGCTTACTGAGTGTGGGGCTGAGCCAGGGACAGGCACAGGCTCTGCACGTCACCGCAGGAGATGGCAGTCCTAGCTATTGCATTTTAATGCTAATTCCAGTGGCTATACCCCTGTGTAGGTCCCTATAGGACCCCTAGTGGTCCTATACAGTTTTAGGGTCACGGATGGTGCTAAGAGTATGCAAGAACATGTCCTACACACACACGTGTATGTAGGAAAGACAGGGACAAATGGATAGGAGATAAATGGCACTGCAGATTAATTTAGCCTATTATCCTTCCCACACTTGCTCTCTTGGTTTTAGCATTTACCGTGGGCTAATACTCAGTATGGTGCTGCGAGAAGTAAAGATGAAGGGCACTTTACTGATGTGAATGAGTGATCGATTGCTTTAGCTCTCCTTGAGAAACGACGCTGAAACCGTCATTAATAAAAGTGCCAGCACTTTGTACCTTGGAGTATGAAAAGTTGCGATGAACAGAGATGTACAGCTTTTGAGGCTTTATTCTGATTTTAAAAGTTGATTTTGCTGTTCCATGTATTTTCTTGCCACCAAGTTTGTCGGTGGCGAGAACATCCAGAGCAAACATATGCAAAAGGGAATAAATCAAAACAAATTTCTGAGATGTAGGCATTTTCACCCCAGAAAATACACATTTCATTTTTTTTTAAAAAAGCCAACTTTGCTTAAAACCAGGCAATTTTAACTGAAAAATGAATCCATTTCACTCAAACGACTGCGAGGTGTTTCGTTATTTTGTAAAGTGAGCAAGAAATCAAAGGCAAACAAAGAGCTTGAGACATCTTTCAGCTTGCTGTTATTATTTGTGTATTTCTAGTTAGGGATATTAAAGCAAGAGCGCTCCTATGTGTATACTTAAATTAAGCGATGTGCCTAAATCCAGTTCCTCAATCAGGATTTAAGCGAGAAAGAAAAGGCATCAGCAGTGATTGCACCACTAAAATCATTGATGTGTGGCAAACAGGGTGTCCTATAAACCTATGAAAAATGCCCAGCCTTTGCCTAGCAAGAAACCTAAAATAAAGGCAGTGACCAAGCAATTCTTCTGTAGTCTAAAGTGCAAAACCAGGTGGTTTATCATCTCCAAGAAGTTCAGCTTTAAGGAAAAACAGACAAACATCCAGGAAGCATAGCAGTGATGCACAAACATGAAGGCTTCATGTTCAAGCATGGAGAGAATCAAGTGCTATGGGTCAGAAGGAAGGTCAGCAGAGGAGATACACCTGATGAAGTTATACTGACCCCCCTCCTCCATGCCCAGATAGACAAATGAAGGGAATGTAACCATAATTGTGGGCCAGTGGTGTGCCCAGGCCAAGAAGGCCAACAATGTCCTGGCCCGTATCAGGTATGGTGTGCCCAGCAGGACGAGGGAAGAGATTGTCCCCCTGTACTCAGCACTACCCCCACCTTGAATACTGTGTTCAGTTTTGGGCCCCTCACTACAAGAAAGACATTGAGGGAGCATGTCCAGAGAAGGGCAACAAAGCTCATGAGGGGTCTGGAGAGCAAGTCTCAAGAGGAGCAGCTGAAGGAGCTGGGGTTGTTCAGCCTGGAGAAAAGGAGGTTGAGGGGACACCTTCAAGCTCTCTACAACTACCTGAAAGGAGGGTGTAGGGAGTTGGGGGTTGGTCTCTTCTCCCAAGTAACAAGCCATAGGGCAAGAAGAAATGGCTCAAGCTGTGCCAGGGGAGGTTCAGATTGGTTCAGATTGAGGAAAAAAATCTTCACTGAAAGGGTTGTCAAACGTTGGAACAGGCTGCCCAGGGAAGTCGTTGAGTCACCATCTCTGGTGGTATTTAAACAATGGATAGACATGGTGCTGAGGGACATGGTTAGTAGCAACTTGACAGTGTTAGGTTAATGGTTGGACTCAATGATCTTAAATATCTTTTTCAACCTAAATGATTCTGTTCTATGACTTATAAAGCTCAGAGACCACCTTGGAGGAACAGACATGAAAGCCAGTGAGACATCAGGTTTGTTAGACATCTACCTCTTAGGCACTGACTAAAGCCTTCATAAACCTTCATATTGAAGTTCATAAATGTTGCACTGTAAATATCAATTAGTTAAGCTGTCTGGACAATCAATGCAAATGGATTAGCATTTACAGCAGTTGTTGAAGACGGATGCATAATCCACTAACGAGGAAGTATCATGCAAAGGAACTGAGCATTTAGCAAATTCCTGATCTATTTAATTTTACAGTGAAAGAGTTATTAAGCATTGGAACAGGCTGCCCAGGGAAGTGATGGAGTTACCATCCCAGAAGGTATTTAGAAGATAAGTAGACATTGTGCTTAGAGATATGTTTAGTTATGGTTTTTGTCGGTAGGCTGATGGTTGGACTAGATAATCTGAAAGGTCCCTTTCAACCTAGACAATTCGATGATTCTATGATTCTACCTGGCTGTTTCACATACCATGGGGTGGGACAATGGTATTTCTGCTGATACTGGGTATGTTTTATCTTTGTGACCAGCTCGATTAACTCCTTGGCAAGAGCGAACCCAGAAGTTCCGTACAACTCAGTCTTCTTTTCTCTCTCTCCTCCTCCTCTTCCTTTCCTAGAAGGGATTTTGCAGCTCAATGGTACGCAGACAGGGGAGCCAGCTGGAGGAAAGAGCCGTTTTAAAGTACAAAGTGAAGCGTAAAAGTTGAAGTTGGTAACAGTGCTGGCGCCTCCTGAGCACGCTCCCTTGAGGCACTTGTGCCAAGATCTATTTTTTTTTTCAGATCTTTTAAGCAAGAGAGAGGAGGAAAGAAAAAAGTGAGAATAATATATGGCAGAAAACAGCTTTAAAATATGTTTGCTTGAGAGCAGTTTTTTTGTTGCGGCTTTATTTGTTTTCATATTGCACTTCGTTCTCAAAAAGCGCGGAAACGACTAAAAGGAATTGTGCTGGGAAGAGAAATGGATCTCAGCAGCCTACTTACCACCTATTGCTCCATCCCATATACTTCATATGCCTCTTTAAATCTGACATCTCTGCAACTTTCTGAACATAAGGGCAAGCTGTGAAGTGCAAGGGAAATTAATATATTTATCCTGCGCAGAGTTTAATAGACTCAAAATACAGAGTTCTTGATCTCCAAATACTTTTCTTCCTATCTCCTTCATTGCCCTTTCCATTCAACTTATGTTTCACTCTGGCTTACATCGCCTTTCCTGCAACACTTTAATTTAGCAGGCAGAAAGATGTCTCTGTCTCTTTTTCGGAATTATTAAGTTTCAAGAAAAGAGACGAAATGCTACTAGTGAGGCTTCTCCGTTCATCAGCCCCACATTTCATCAGTTTAAAGATCCTTCAGGCTCTCAGGTGACAATAATGCGTAATTCCTAATGTACCACAAGTCGCTCTTCCCCACCACCCTCCAGCTGACACCAGATCATAAAGCAGCCCAGCAGTTAGATTACAAAAACACAAGGCCCTTTATTGGCCAATAAAACACCCGCAAGAGCGGCCATGTGAATGAAGACCCCGTTTTGTGGGGTGATAAATTTTGCACTAGCACCCAAAAGGCAGCGCTATTACAGGAACGGTGCAAATCACCATCCGTGGTCCATGACAAAATGTCTTCTGCTGTGGCCAGAAGGACGAGCACTTCCAGAGGGAGAGTAACCATTAAAATGCACCGCCGGTGGTCCAAAAAATTAAACCTCAAAGAGATACTTGGGGCACAAATACAGAATAGAAGGATAAACAAACCAAAATAAAAGACCTGAGGAAGTTCATGATAAATCCACAGGCTCTGAGGTGTGTTTCAGGTGAGGCAAGGCTATCTTTTTTCTGCTGGCAGAAGGCAACGTACCAAGCACGTCACGAACTCCAACACAACAACTCTCTGCTTACAGGGAGGGGACGGTGGAAATATCCAATTGTTCCGATCCATTCCAACGTGGAAACTGTAAGTCCCGTTATCAGAAACCTTCTGCTGCTGATAGCAAATTTGTTCTCTGGGTGGAAAATGGATTCAGCTTAATACCCACTGTTAAGAGTCCAGTGCAGGTACTTGAAAGAAGAAAATTACCTGATGAAAGATCAATAATATTTCTCCTCTCCCCGAATTGAGGCTTCTGTGCAGAATAAAATAGTGCAGGGCCTGATTCCCTCTCACCTCACTTCAATGCAAGCTATTGTCAATGTAACTAAGCTAGGAAATCATATATTTACGATCACGTTGTGAAAAATCAGATTGCATTTGTGCAGGTAAGAACGCAAAAAAAAGAAAAGGAAACAAAGAAACTCACACTCAGTGCACCGTAAAAGCAAACAAATCAGCCCAAACATGTTTCCTTGCAGTCTTGGTGCTTAAAAAAGAGACTTTCAGACAAAACGGTACGTACGTTAGGTTTACGCAGTAGCTGCCCAGAGGTTGTGCACATGGATCCAGGTGACAATGCAGTTACACGAATACAGCAGCAACACCCATATAAGGCCCAATGCACCACAGGAGGGGTTACTGAAAGCATGTGACTGACCTTTCCTTTGAAAATCAAAGGATCTCACATCAAAACAGGGTCAGGCTGAGATGCAAGAAACAAAGAGGAGAGATCCTAAATATAATTTTTTTTTCCCCTTTCTTTCCCAAATGGATAGAAGAGTTCGTTCAGCTGAAAACTGACTTCTGGAGCACAATGAAAATCTGCAGAACTTGGGGGACATGAGATCTTGGGTAAATGACGACAGCTTGGCTCATAACGAGCAGAATTAGATTTTTCTCCCTCCTACTTGTTTGCCAGGTAACTCAAATTTGTCAGGTGGTGTGCTGTGTGGTAGCAGCAGGAGGCACATGCCAACTCCAAACTCCTAGACTGCTTTCGAGTAATCTGAATTTAATAATCCCATAGTTGTCTAAATAAAGACATTAAATTAAAAGGTGAGGATAATCTATTAGATTAGGAAGCAGACTCTCTCATGCCGAAAAGGAACATGTCTCCTGTCCTTGTACCTTTAATCCTGGACTGGCTATCAGATGGTACTGCCACTTCATTAAGTCCCTTGACTTTTGGGGGACTGAGCACTTCTGAAATACTGGATTCTAGGTAATTTCGGTGTCTTCCCAAATGGGACTCATTACCATCCAGTGTTAATTCTTTCACTGACATCCAATCAGCCAGATATCCTGAACCAGTTCTTTGGTCTATTTTCAGGACTCTGTCCAACTGTCCAATACACAAATGCCAGATGAAATCCAGATTCATAACTACTAATATACACGAGATCCAAGCCAGCCATCTAATCACCTGTCATCCAGGACAGCATCATGCAGTAGGTACCCTGTGGCTCCCTATTTACCTAAAAGTCTGTAGGAACTTACTGTCTGTTCCTTTAGAAATATTTGCTTTTAGATGAAAGATCAATAATATGTCACACAACGGGGCCCCCAGAAGCCTGCTCAGAGTTGGCCTTGCTCTTGTTAGCAGGGGCTTGGACCAGAGAACTTCCCAGAAGGCCATTCCAATGAACACTTATCTTGCAACTTCATGAGCTCTGCTTAGTTTAGTGCATTGAGGCTTTTCCCAGAAGTTATCACCCTTTTCCCAAATGCTTCAGTCCAAGGGGAATTTCCAGTCTCTAAGGGTTGTCTCTGGTCAGTCAACACTGTTAATCAAGTTTTTTGGAAAGTCCTGAAGCAATCATGCAATTTAATAATAATAATAATAATAATAATAATAACAACAACAACAACCCCACTGTTTCCTGATTATTTACTTTCCCATATTAATGACCAAGAAGAAAAATAAATTAAGTCATGGCTACATGGAACAGCTAAAAGAACTGATGATATTTTTAGCTGCGCTTGCCAAACAGTATTCTGCCCATACATTCCGTCCCATTAGTCTAACATTAGCTGGATATTTTGTGGTTGTAGGCTCCTCTAAGCAATTGCATGATTCCATGGGCTTATGCTTTGATAGATCAGATGCCTTGCCAGGCCTGGGGCTTTATGCCCACCTCACAGTCCTGCACTAAAGGTAGCCCATGGTGGTCCTGAACACAGCTGCAGCCATCCACAACCCAGCATGTTACTGGGACTTTGCTGCCACAGGCAATCTCCATTTCAGTTCAGCAAGATTTTGGCAAATTTTACACCCTTGGTGAGACATAATTTTCTGCCACAGAGGTGCCTCATAAGCTGTGCTTCTACTTGTCACCCAGATGGGTCCTTATCTCCTGCTTCCCATCCATCTGCAGTCACGGTGCAGCGTGATGCCGTATCTCCTCTTCCTCTTCTCTCCAGCAACGAGGACAGTTTTTCTTTGGTGGCTGTTGAAGACAGCACTTGGCCAACAGCTCAAAGGAGCCTCACACAACCAGTGTCATCTCGCTCACGGTATGACGGGTGGATGTGCCTCTCTGACACAACATCTCCTCTGTCGCACAGGCAGGATCTCATTTTTAGTTCCAAAACACATGCCCTACCACTCAGACTTCAAGAAAGGGACCCTTTTGCACAGTGAGAGAAAATCAACTTGTCAGGATGTGTAGCAGGGAATCTGACAGGGAAGGAGATTTCCATCTCAACTTCTCAACTAGTCATTATGTCATTTTAGGGACTTTTTTCTTAATGGAGAGAAAAACATTGCAGAAATATCCCTTTTCCTCTCTGTCTCCCTTCCCCAGATAGCTTCCTTTTTAACACTCTCAGTGATGGCGTTGTAGCTCTCTAAATGCAAAGTGGTTGAGAAACAGCAAGTGAAAAGAACATCAAGGGCAGGATGTCTTCAGCTCCCCTTGGCTCACAATTCCAGCTCCACCACCTTGCACTGCAATCTCAGACTTGCCCAAATTTTCACGTGGTCAGCTACACCCACTATTCCTCATCATTAGGCTTTAGTCCAAGCTGAAAGAGCTGCCACCTCTATGTAATTGGAATTAGCCATCAGGAATCAGTCACAGAGTGCTAAGGGAAGTCCATAATTTTATTATTAAATCAGACTGAAATATCACATCACGTTTCCTGTGTCTTGTGAGAGTCCTATTAGCCTTTTAAGTCAAAACAACTCTTTTATAACTCCTTTGCTGTTCCCCAACCAGCCTGGTACTGTCCAGGACAGCAAATTAGAGAGTATAAAAATTTTACTAGAATTTAGGCATCACTCTCTGTTAAGGAGAGCCCAACAGCTCAGTAACAGCTGTCCTGGGCTCTTGAGAAAATCTGTTTGAAGACAGGATGTTTAGGGGAAAATTCAAGGTATTTCAGTTCATTCTTAAAAACCCAGAGCATCTTAGTGTCTCTCTGAAACCACACAGATGTTAAGTAATAATAATAAAAAAGTAATAAAACTGTGGGTTCAGGAGAAAGCACTGACCATAACAAAACCTCTTTCAGAGACGTTGGCTTTTTCCATGTTCCCTACTCAGCAAAATCAGTTTCTTGTGTTAAAGAAAATAACTATTCCTTCCTGCAGGTCAAGAATAAATTTAACACTGTGATGTAAGTATTATTTCAGATGCTGATTGGAGGAACAAAAAATTTTTAAAAAAGCATGAGGAAATAACCTTAGAAAGGAGATGTTTTTTTATCGTACATTTCCTGTTGGTCTCCTCTTTCTACAAAGACCAAAAAACTCAGGTCACCAAAACCTGCTGCCTTCCAGCCACACATCCAACTGTTTTGCATCAGATGCCCCTTTCTACAAACTTTTTTTTGTTTTCTATTTCATAATTGACTCCAAGGACAAGCTTTCCTCCACACTGATATCACTGGCCAGGTGCACACTGCTCCCACAGAGAGCAATATGTATTCCCTTTTAAAATACTATTTTTAAAAATGCATATATGAGCCAGGTTGCCTCTGAATTATCATTTTGGCTTCTTCCCTGCCTCAGTTCCCCATTCTCTTATACACGGAACCAATTTCTGCTTCTTTTCTCTTATTTTGTGCACCTTGTCTATTGGGACTGGAGGTTCTTGGGAGCATCCAGTAGAGCAAAATGATGCTCTCATTTGGGCTCCCACTGCAATACAAATACCAGCAAACAATATTGAAATCTCATTTCAGGACCAAGATGTAATTGGGTCTGAACTTACCTCCGGTCTTACACTGACGTAATTCCATTAGCTTTAATGGAATTACTCTTGATTTGCACTGGTGTCTTGAATTGAGCTTCTGCTTTTCAGGATTTATATATTTTGTTTTCCTACCATTAAAACAAGAAGCCAGCCAAAGTCATTTCCAAGTCATTTTTTTCCCCAATAAATTCAAGCATTATTTTAGTTTATCTGTGTGACCTCCACTTGCTCTTGTACATCAGCCATCTAATTATTCACGGTTCCTGCAGGATGCTGCATTCCATTATCTTCTATTTATAATCCAAGATGTCTGAGAACAAAAGGGGACAGGGTTCTCCAGTATATGCCTTTCTGGCCTTGTTACAATTTTTCGTACTCGTTTTCAGGTGCTCTCTGCGTACAGTCTCTCCTTTAACCTCCTGAAGTTTGTGTTCTCTCTTTTAATTATAGCTTCCCACGACCCACCTTGTGGCTATTAAAAGGAAGATTCAAAGCGATGCCACAGAAGATTTGTGGCTTATGAGAAACATAAAGAGCCGTTTTACATCACCCAGTTTAGTTCAGTCCAGGTGGGAAAATGCAACTGATGATCTGGTAGGTCATCAGAAAGCAAGAGGTGGGAGATGAGCTTCCAGTTCAGTCCAGTAGTGCAAACCATTATTTAAGCCACACTAAATTATTTACTTCCTGGCAACATAGTGGTGGATTAATTTTGTGAAATAGGGAAGGATAAAATAAAGTACTAAACATGCCTGGATACAGTCGCCAAATGGGAATAATCCAATCAAGAATGTCATGGAAGTGTCTGTTTCTTTTGGTTGACTAAAGTGTGTTTACACGTGACCAGCTCAGCGAAAACACCTCTCCTGAAAGGTGTGAATCCCTCCCGGTGGGAGGGGAGACCTGTTCACCTCCAGCATCTGCCCGTTTTTGCAGGGTTGAAGTACTCCCTTCTGTTCTGGGAATAATTCCTTGGAAAAAGTGGTTCAAAAGCCTTTCAGATACCTGCTCAGCCTCTCCTTCATTTCACAAGTGGAGTCAAATGCGGCACACCAAAGCCTTGGGGGGTAGTTTCCTTGGTTAAGCACACTCAAGCCTATTTTTTAATTGCATTTTTTTCTTTTAATTTTTCTGGTGTTGACTTCTTATCATCTCTTCTTAACATTCCTCTTCCTGCTAGATTTAAGAGCTCTTTAGATGCCACTACTTCTCCCCCTTGAAGATGCTTGTACTCTGTAATCAAGTCACTTCTCAGTCTCATTCCTGATAAACTAAACAGAGTGTGCTACAAGGCTCACTGAGAAACATGGGTTGTGGTTTTTTTCCTAAATATCAATTAT
>JAHREE010000188.1:7984857-8007358 GCA_033628505.1 Tringa tobata
CACACACCACCAAACAACACTAAACCATATCCCCAAGCACCATGTCAATTCGTCTTTTGAATATCTCCAGGGATGGTGCCTCAACCACTTCCCTGGGCAGCCCATTACAATGCTTGATAACACTTTCCATGAAGAAATTTTTCCTGACATCCAACCTGAACCTCCCCTGGTACAACTTGAGGCCGTTTCCTCTTGTCCTGTCGCCTGTTACTTGGGAGAAGAGACCGACCCCAACCTCTCTGCACCCTCCTTTCAGGTAGTTATAAAGAGTGATAAGGTCTCCTCTCCTCAGCCCCCTCTTCTCTAGACTGATTATACACAAGAAGAGATGGGGCTGGCTGCTAAACCACAAGCAACTATCGGATATCCTGGTGCAACTCATCTGTGAAGACCTGGCTCTCATGTAGAAAAACCAGCACACAACATCCATGTCCTGCCCTCTCTTGGCCCTCTCCACTTCCTTCCCCCCTCTACCTTCACACCACCTAGTTGCATAGCTTAGATCACCTAAATATAAACAGAACACAGATAATTCAAGCTCAAGCTGGGCTTTGGAACCACCAGTACACACCAAGGTTTATACCTCATCTTTCCTTCATCACTATAACCAGAGGGAGGCCGTATCTAGATCCAGCAGATATAGAGAAAAGACAGAACAGGCAAGATGAGGGGAATCTTAGTATGGAAAAGCGAAAGTGCTAAAATTTTCTACTTCCATTTGATATACTTATTTTCAGTGGGAATAATTTGAAATTTAACAGGTATGAAAAAATAGTGAGCATTGCCTTCACCCCAAATAAAAAAAAAAAAAAACACGTTGCCATACTTAATTAAACAAGTCCCATCCTCAATGGTTTTTCTCTAGGGCACACCCTTCCTTTTGTTCAGGGATACAGACACATTTACAGCACTCGAGGAAGAATTTTTGACAATGAAGAAAACTATAGAAGACTTTTTGGTTGCTCGTGCCACATATTGAATAGCAAGTACCGTTTATTTCTTGCCCTTAGATTTAATGAACAACCCTGGGAAAAAGGGGCTACACTCCTGATGTGTCAACAGGATTTCACTTTCAAAAAACTATAATGCCTGGTTCTTGCAAGACATTTCTAATTGGGGACACATTGGTCACTCAGAGCCATTCATCCCCTATTTGAAGAACAGTTCCCAAATCTGAAAGGACTGGGCAAAACAGTGTCATTTATTATACTGACCTTAACTCTTAACAACGTCTCAAAATTAGCCTCAATCCTGTTTTCTGGGACAATCTTGGTTATTGTAATTTGCCTACTAGCTATGAACAAACAGGTCACATAGTTTTATTAGTCACACCAACATTTATTGCTTCTGCTTGGCAGTGTGACTAGAAAGGTAGTCAGTAAATAAGATTTTGCCATTATTTAGTAAAAAAGCCACAGGCTTTGGCCTGACCTGACAATGCAGGGTCTCAAGGACTTGTCTGAGCTTGTCTTGACCTCAGCTCATCTGAGCTTATTTTAGCTGCAATAACACTTGTGTGGACAATTGCAACGTCCAAGTTTGTGCTAGTTTAGTGTCAGTTTCTAGTAATAACATATAGCTATTCTGTTTGTGACTCTAGAGTAAGACGAGGTGCGGAGGAGCACAAACATGAGATGGTACCAGACGTTCTAGTCTGTAAACACAACTCGTCACGGTTCATCAACGATGATGACAGCAGCACTGCCTTGTGAACCAGATAACACCAACTTTAGAGAGACAACAGAGAAGAGAAAACCTTAATAACTGGGAACAAACAAGAGGCAAGCAATCACAATTATAACTGTATTATTGATTAACCTTTCTGTAGCAACTGAGTAACTTGGACAATCAGACTGTTAAAACAAGAACTGGACTAACAACAAAACCACGGCTCCATAAAAATGGAATGCTCCTTTTTGACCCTAAAAAAGTCTGAGGGAGTAACAAAATGCACAGTGTCATGGTGCTGCAAGTTGGGGGTCACTGGAAGATGCTGGGGACATATTTCCATGGAAATTGATGGGCTTGATGTATCCTGCTACGTCCTTCGGTCCCCAGACCGCTGCTATAGTGCTGACCTGAGAGACACAGCCCTGCTTTGAAAGTGAAATACTGATTCTGACAGCGACTGAAATACCTCCCAGCAATCTTTCCTCATTCTTATTACTATTACAACTGCTCCTGGCACAGCTGCTGTCCCAATGAGGTACACATTGGAGGAGTTTTACGCACCTTATTTTGATATTCAAAGGACTGCTGACTAAAAACCTAATAAATACCAGGAGCTTGGACATCAGTGCAGTGAAGGCAGGATAGAGATAAATTTAGGTATGTGCCAACACCAAGTGCTCAGGCCGTGATGAATTATTTTAGGCTTGGAACTTCAGTCGCAATATTTCACCCAGAAATACCTGCTTTAGCCAAGGACTCAAGTCCAAGACCAAATATAAACCCAGCTACTTCACCAGGCTGAAGGGCAGACCCAATCCGTTTATACAGAACATTCACTGCCCTGTTATCATATAATTTATGTCAATTTAAGTGTTCTTTGGTTGTTTTTTAGGTTTTCATTTTAAATATACATTTATACCACAAAATATTTCTCAATAATGGAGTTTTTTTTTTATCTGAGGAACAGCAGAGCCCAAGATGGGGCAGGGACACCCCAGAGGGACTGCAGCCATGGGTGGATTTTTGCTGTGCACATTTTCCAACTACTCAGGCTATTTATCAAAGCAAACAAATGAATAATGGCCCAAAATAAACAAGTAAATAAATGCCAGCAGGCCTTTTGTAGCATGTTTAAATCAGGCATCCCCTAATTACTACCTTAAGGAGCACTGCACACCCACCATGCGTATTGCTGCTGGAGTGTAGAGCAACGTGCACCGACCTCCCTCCTGAAGCACCTCTGCCCATGCAAAATCTGGCAGAACAGGGCAAAAAAGAGGCTTTTCTTAGCTAACTTCTGTTAATACTACTGAAAGCATGGTAACGCTTTCTGATCAGAAGGCAAAAAGCTCAAATCTGGAGGTTGGGGATGAGCAGAGGGAAGGAAAACAGGTTTGGAATGGAATGGAATGGAATGGAATGGAATGTTTTCAGTTGGAAGGGACCTCCAATGATCATCTAGTCCAACCGATTCAGGGCTGACCAAAAGTTAAAGCATGTCATTTAAGGGTAATGTTCATGTGCCTCTTAAACACTGACAGGTTTGGGGCATTGACCACCTCTCTAGGAAGCTTATTCCAGTGTTTCACCACCCTCTCAGCATATAAATGCTTCCTAATGTCCAGTCTGAGTCTCCTCTGGTGCAGCTTTGAACGTTTCCCATGCACCCTACCGCTGGATCCCAGGGAGAAGAGCTCAGCGTCTCCCCCTCCGCATCCCCACCTCAGGAAGCTGTAGAGAGCCATGAGGTCGCCTTTAATCCTCCTTTTCTCCAAACTAGACAAACTCAGAGTCCTCAGCCACTCTTTGGAGGACATTCCAGCTCTTTCACCAACTTTGTTGCCCTACTCTGGATGCATTCAAGACCTTCATGGGCTTCTTAAACTCTGGGGCCCAGAACTGCACACAGTACTCAAGGTGAAGCCACACCAACACTAAATACAGCAGGACGATAACTTTTTTTGACCAGCTGTGCTGGGTTTGATGTCCCCAAGGACGTGGTTTGGTCTCTTTGCTGCCAGGGCACATGGCTGACTCCTGTGGAGCCTGCTGTCAACATGCCCTCCTTTACCCATGAATTCCTGCTTTCCTGTTATAAAGGTGCCTGGAGAGTGAATGGCAAAAATAATGTGGACTATTGTACCTACATCTTGTACCTATATCTTTAAAAAGGGAGGTTTCAACATCATCCAAAAGCTTAAAGCCTGAATCAGTGTCACTGTCACGTGCTTCGTTAGGGGCAGGGGGGTGGTCAAGGCTCCTCTGTTTTCCTAAAAACTCAAGAGCAAGCAGGAAGGTGGTAACACACCTAATTAGTCATTTTGCATTTTTGAAGACACTGTTACAAATTGTTTAGGGGGAAATAATTTGGGGATACACACAGAGATGCACTAAAGCATCAGGTTAAAGAGATTTCAGAGAGGATTTGCTTTACTACCTTCAAGTACCATAGAGGTACAGAAGGTTGGATTTTTTCCTCCCCTGAATGAAATGGGGATTGGGATGGCCTTGAGGCCAGTCTGCAGGCTTTGTAGGTAAACAGAAAGGATCATCTGTTTTGTTTGTTTGTCCTCGTTCTCACCAAGCTCGGTTTCAAAATTCAGAGTAAAATGTTCCACGATACGCACAGCTCCGACTCTGCAGCCGTGTGTTAACAGCACAAAACCGAAGAAAGGAAAATGATTAAAAAAGGATTAAAAATAATCTGCTGCTTGTTGTTTCCTACATTGAGTAATCACAGCTGCGACAAGTAAATTGGATTAAAAATTACTCCAGTCCTCAAAAAAACCCCAGCAAACAAACCCACAAAAATGCCCTAACCCACAACTGAAGAAAAATAACACTCATTACAATTAGTGTACAACATTCCCAAGCCTTCTAACATTTATATACTGACCAGAATACCTTTAATCTATACAAAAGGCTGCAAAAAAACCCAGGTGAGCAGACACCTACCTATATGCCTATGCTTTGATCAGAACTGAAAGGTTTAGTTAAGTGAACCATTTATAAAACGAGTCATCGGTAGTAACGGGGAACTTACATACCTATGAAAATGGCACTTAATTAAGAAAGCTGTAAGACATGACTATATTAAATCTTTGGGTCAGAAAACCATCAGAAAGGGTACGCAATAAAATGAATTCACAACTGTAATAAATAACGACGTGCAGGATTCAACTGATGAGGCAGGAAGATCAGGGCACAGATGTGTGACTGCTTCCAGCAGGGTGGAAATTCTTTGGCTGTAAAAGCCACGATGTCATATTTGCATAAGGCAAGAAAGTTCACAGAGAAAGGGAGCGATTTTCGTTAAGCCAATTGATGAGGGAGGGAAGAAGGGCATGAAAAAAGCAAACACGAATGCTTATGGGTACATATGAAAGGATGGAGTCAGCTTTCCTTATTTTCATTCGACTTTGTTATGTACAGCAATTTTTTGAAGTCAGTTCTGTTCTTCATTTCACCCAGGAATTATTCAGAGTTTGTGTTTTCTAGGCATCTTTGCGATTTTACAATCATCTTACACTGTGCCAAGGGTAGTTTAAAATGTAATATGAGGTTCTTTACTTAGGTTATTTATTTTTCCTAGTTTCTCTGAACACTGTTTTGTTCTTGCTTAGGCAAACTTTGATTTCAGCTAGAAACTCTATTCCTCCATGAAAACAGGAGGCGATGGGGAAAACAGTGAGCCGTTCACACGCTCGTCATAAATCTCTCCTCTCTCACAATAAACAGTCCATCATGTTCCAGCTCCCCCTCACACTGATGATTTTCCCACTCTACAAATGCCAGATTTAATGCCTCCTTCAGCTCCTACTCCCCTCTTTCTGCTTCCATTCGCACCATCATTTATGAATAAAATGCTGCCTGTATCATCATTTATTAAGCTACCACGTTTTCTTGATAGGTCCAACAGCTCACACTAATGGTAATAAGACACTGTCTGTACAGAGAAACCTCAGAGAGGAACATCACATCAGAAACTGCGGAGCTTCTCCTGGGAGACTCAAGTGGAGTCTCCTTTCTAGGGCAATATTCACATATAAAACACCACGAGGCTGGCAAACCTGCCTGCTTACACTCCTCCTCTTCCCCTTTTCTTTCTGCAGGGGGTGGGGAGAGTGAGTCGGTATACCCTAATGTTATTTGGGTATATTCTGGCTCCCACTGAGCTCCATCTGACTCCCTAAGTGCTCCTACTCAGGTGTTAATCAACATGCAATAGCAGCAGATTTGGCCACAACCCAGCAAGGACAACTTCTGATGGACAATTCAGAGCATCCTGCATTACAGAATCACGGAATCACACAATGGTATGGGTTGGAAGGGACCTTCAGAGATCATCTAGTCCAACCCCCCTGCCAAAGCAGGTCCACCCAGAGCAGGCTGGACAGGAAGGCATCCAGGCGTGTTTGGAATGTCTCCAGAGAAGGAGACATACAACAGAGAAACCAGCTCTTTGGGCCATGTCTTCATTCTCATTGCTTGTTTCTTTAACCCTAATCAGCACTGAATAATTTCTTAATGCTTTAGGAAAAGTTAGGGTTGAGCCAACAAAGTCTTATGTCTTGAACTTGACCATTCTAAGAGCTACAAAAATTATGAGGGGCTGGAGCATCTCTCTTATGAGGAAAGGCTGAGAGACTTGGGTCTTTTTAATCTGAAGAAGAGAAGGCTGAGGGGGGATCTGATCAACACCTATAAATACTTCAAGGGTGGGTGTCAGGAGAATGGGGCCAGTCTTTTTTCTGTGGTGCCCAGGGACAGGACAAGAGGTAACGGACACAAACTTTAACATAAGAAGTTCCATCTAAACATGAGGAGGAACTTCTTTACTTTGAGGGTGGCAGAGCCCTGGAAGAGGCTGCCCAGAGAGGTGGTGGAGTCTCCATCTCTGGAGATGCTCACAACCCACCTGGACACGTTCCTGTGCAACCTGCTCTGGGTGACCCTGCTTTGGCAGGAGGGTTGGACTAGATGATCTCCAGAGGTCCCTTTCCAACCCCATATCATTCTGTGATTCTGTGACTCTGTGATTCCGCTGCCTAAAACCTAGGAAAAAGAGCAATTTGAACACTGAGAAAATTCCCTGTGAGCAGCAAACCTCTAAACAAGAGAAGTACACTCGCCACTCCACACAATTACACAGCAATAAACTAACTCTGCTCGGGGGTACTTGTCATTCGCCTCGAGTCCTGCAGAATACCGAGGGAGAATACAAGAAAGAGGCAGGGCACCGGTGTGCACTTTTCAGCATCCCCATCTGCACAGGACTAATCTGCTTTTGCTGAGCAGGCACAGCAGCTCATGCATAAACCAGGTCTTCCCAGTGCTTTCTATCTCGCAGTCCCCGCCGAATGCAGGGAGGGAAGCAGGTGCCTATAGACAGGTTTACGTATATTATTTGGATGGGGAGAGTGGCAAAAACTGCTTGGACCAGTCTAGAGAAAATGTACTCTCTCCGAGAAGGAAATCTGGGCAACTGCAACAGGAGATGTTCTGGCTTTCTAACAGCTGCACAATCACTCTCATCGAGCAGCTGGATTCAGGAGCATCTTCACAAGCAAATATATGTGTTTTGCTTTCAGCAGGGTATAGGCATCACTGACAAGCACGAGCATCTCTTCTCTCTATCCATCATCTCGCCAGCTGACAAGTGTGAGAAGAGCACTGTACATACTCATTTCATGTCTAAACAACAAAGGGAAAAAATAGGGTCAGCAGTCATAAATGAGAGAAGATCCCAATACTAAAATATTCCATATTTAATGAATTCTATACATTTGAAAGGGTAGAGGAGGTGTATCACCCTATGACTGTATATCCTGGTTATCCACATACATAAAGTGATCCCTGCTCCAGTTGTTATATATGTTATCTGTACGTTGCAGGACAAAGCAGGAGGAAACCTTCCCAGCAGCAGCAGAAACTATCACAGCAGGATCAGTCACCGCACTCCACTGTCCACAAACTGTGTTCCTTAAACTACAGCTGCTTAATGGGATTTTAGATGAATGAAAACCCCAAATACAAATTATTTTGTTTTCATTTCATCTCCTTTGATGATGCCTCAGGTCTGTCTGGCCACTCCTCATCCCAACACACAAGACATCTGGAAACTCAACACAAAGGTATTATTATATATAGCTAATAAAATGATTTAGATATTTATCTAAGGGTGTCTACATAGAGTACACAGACACACATATATATACTTTCATACACAATTTATCTACAGTTATGTATTTGGCAAAAAAAATGTTAAATACTAAAAAAAATACGTGGTTATACTGCTTGAGCAGAAAGAAACCAAGCCCCAGTGGCTACATAAAAATTAGGGTGAAATAGAGCTGACGTTTCCTTGGCTGTGACTAATAAGCACTGAGCAGCAGATATGACCCGTACTTGGAGCACTTCTCTCTCCGCTATATGGGTGGGACTGGGATTAGTGGGTGGCAAAATTATACCCCATCTCCCAGACTCTCCGGGCTCACTGTACAAGTGAGCTTAGATTTGAGGAGAGATGTAATCTAAAACCCCATAGCCATCTAGAGAGACGAAGCCACCACAGGAAGAGCTGTTTTATAGAAAATAGGTGAATTTGGCCACAGGTTTTGCTTTGAGTCAGCTGTCAAAGCCAACATAGGAACCTGGGATTAAGCTGCCTCGTGTGCCATCCCTCCAGCAGATCAGCTTGGATAGATTCATAGAATTGTCAAGGTTGGAAGAGACCTTTAAGATCATCTAGTCCGACCATAAACCTAACTCTGATAAAAAAATGTTGCTAAACCACGTCACTAAGCGACATGTCAACCCATCTTCTAAATAACTCCAGAGATGGTGCCTCAACCACCTCCCTGGGCAGCCCATTCCAATGTTTAAAACCCTTTCAGTGTAAAATTTTTTCCCAATATCCAATCTGAACCTCCCCTGGTGCAACTTGAGGCCATTTCTTCTTGTCCTATCGCCTGTGACTTGGGAGAAGAGACCAACCCCCGCCGCTCTACACCCTCCTTTCAGGGAGTTGTAGAGAACGAGAAGGTCTCCCCTCAGCCTCCTTTTCTCCAGGCTGAACACCCCCAGGTCCCTCAGCTGCTCCTCACAAGAGCTGTTCTCCAGACCCCTCACCAGCATGAAAACATGAAAACACGTGGAAAATATTGCCCTACACCTCTTGGCTTCTCTCTTCTCCTGCAGCAATGAGCCATGCAACATTTCTTACAAGGCAGGATAGGAAAGGCCACAGTCCTGAAGTCCGTCACTGCCACCCAAAGCATCCACCCCTTGTTTTGCCAGATGTAGAATGGGCAGAAGCATCCTGATCCTTCTCAGAGGCCATATGCCTGTTGTGGGAACTGGGTGACACAAGCCCAGTCTGACGCCCAAAAGCATTTCCAATGCCACAACCCAACCACTCAACCCAAGAGCATCATCAGCAGACACTATCTTCTCATCAATCCTGTTGTCAATCCATTTGTCAAACTCTTCACTGTCTAAACAAAGCAAGGCAGCTCAGGAGCACACACACAGCTGACAGCTTTTAGAAGAGCATCTTCCGAGTTTTCTTTTTTATTTTTTATCAGTTCCTTATAAACCCATTTTTCCTCCCTCATCTTCCTCCCACTAAGTAGAAAACCACTATGGCAAGGAAAATGCCAGCGGCAGCAGTGCTCCTGTCGTAAAAGCAGATGCTTTTTTAATTGTCCATCTCTCAGGCATAATTGAATGAAGACACACATAAAACTGACTGCAGCACATGTGTCAACGGAGGGAGCTTTCCTCGCCTGATGTGAGAGGAAAAGAAATCTCTGTCTACCAGCCTGATGAAATGCAGTAATTTAGCTGGATCCACTCAAATTCACTTTTCAGTGCCACAATTAGCATGGTCTTGTCCTGTAATCTAGTAACCTTTAACCTGTGACCCAGCTTTCTGGTTTTATGGCTCGTTAGCAGCATCATCACTCTGGCTTTTTCTGGCATAGCCAAGAAAAAGAAGAGACATATACGGAGGTTGGGCTCCATGGTAAGGGAGCACCTAGGTAAAATGCACAGGCATCTACTCACCTACTTAGGACTAACATTTCTGGTCCTATTCCAATCATATCTGCACAGGAGAAAAAGGTTATTCCTTTTTTTGGTCATTTCCTCATTGCCGGAAACCTTTTCTCTTGTCATCCCAGTCAGCTCTAGATTTAACCAGGACGCAAAGACCCTGCACTCCCAGCTCTGTGTGAAATCACATTCAATAAAGAAGGTTAACAACCAGAATGTTGGTTAAAAAGGATGTGAAAAAAAAAATAGAGAAAAAAAATGTGGCTTCTTTTTAATTAAACTTGGTTTGCTATTTGACTGAACCTTTCATACAAGATTGCTTCCCAACTTTGTGATTAATTCACTGTAAAACCTTAAAAATTCACAAGGCTTATTTTGTCCATCTGCAAAATGGAGAAATAAAACCAGGACCTAGATTTTCAGTGTTTCTACTGAGGCTTTTAAAATGCCTGTTGCTATAGCACTGTGAAATCTTTTTACAAATGAGTCTGAAATATTATCAGCATTCCAAGAGGTAATTACAAAAAAAAAAAAATGAAATCACTATTTTTTCCCCGTGCCCTTTACAACCTTTAAACCTAGATTTGTAATTGAAGTGCAAACTGACCTTTATAAACTGTTCAGCATCGCTAAAATACAGTATTCTACAGGGCTTGGGGGAATTTGACATGCTCAGCAATTCAATAATCTCACTTTCTTTCATTTATGTTCTTCAGACAATGTGACATAGCTGGATTTTCCCTCTACTCCAGACGCAAATCAAGCAGGAAAGCTGAGGAGCTTTATCAACACTGTAATCTAAATCTCCTGTCAACTTGCTGCTGTAACCTGCTTTTTGGCAAATAACTCAGCTCTTTTGCCCACCTTCTCAAACATTTCAGCAGCTACTACTAACCCATATTCAATCCCATTTGCAATCTGCTGCCTCAGATGGTTAAATGGCCCATGTACAGAAATGATACATCATCACCAGTTCAACCATCTGAGATGGTTTATCTCTAACCTTGCCATATAATTATAGAATCACGGAATCGTTTAGGTTGGAAAAGACCTTTAAGGTCATCAAGTCCAACCAGCACTGCCAAGTTAGCACTAAACCATGTTCCTCAGCACCACATTTACATGTCTTCTAAAGACCTCCAGGGATAGTGACTCCACCACTTCCCTGGGCAGCCTGTTCCAATGTTTGATAACCCTTTCTGTGAAGAATTCTTTCCTAATATCCAATCTAGACCTCTCCTGGCGCAACTTGAGGCCATTTCCTCTTGTCCTATCGCTTGTTACTTGGGAGAATAGAGAGACCCCCATCTCACTACACCCTCCTTTCAGGGAGTTATAGAGAGCGAGAAGGTCTCCCCTCAGCCTCCTTTTCCCCAGGCTGAACAACCCCAGCTCCCTCAGCCACTCCTCATAAGACTTGTTCTCCAGACCCCTCACCAGCTCCCTTGCCCTTCTCTGGACCCGCTCCAGCACCTCAATGTCTTTCCTTGTAGTGAGGGGCCCAAAACTGAACACAGTATCTGAGGTGCAGAATCTGTATCTGCAACGCAAAGCTGTGTGTCTGCTCTCATCTCCTTCTTTCCACCAGAGATGGGGTCACCTGAATGAGTGACACTGATTTACCTCTCCCCATCCCACAGGCAGCACTGTTTGTATTGATCAACCTTACAGCAACCTGCACCCCTTTCCTTTTATATCGTTGTTTAATCATCCAAATCTCTGAAGTCCTTCATAAAGCCATGCTCAAAAAAGCATCCAGAAACAGCAAGCTTACTACCATGGATCAGCTCCGTATTATTTTTGGCCATACCCAGGATTTTTCAGTTTGCACCTCTTGGGAGCCAGCACCAGAAACAAAAGCTGCTGCTCCTTCTTCTCCTGCTATGTTTGCATTTCTCCTCCACCCCAGGTTTTACCTCCAAGAAACAAGACTGGACTCCAGCCACAATCACCTCCTCTCAAGGCAACAGATTTCTCCAGTTTTCACCCAAAAGGGAGGATATTATCATTTCAACACCACCCAAAAGGGTGTTAGACAAGACTTCGGCGCACAGGGTTACCCTTTCCTGCAGCTTAAGAGAAAGGAAAAGAGAAATTCAGTTGAAACAAAACACTCATTCAACGCTGTAGCCTTTGGATGCTTTAACAAGTTTCTTTCTTTGTCTGCACCTTTCGTAACGTGGTTGTTGCCATGGGACACAGCTCCCATGGTACTCAAACACTCAAACTTTATCGAACTGTTTACTGTTGCAAAGTGCAGGGGTCGTGTGTACGGTCCTAACCTTTTGGAATTATTTACTGTATTAATAAAATAACTTTTAAAGGAGGACGAAAATTCCTCCTTGGCTAGTTTAACCCCTAAGGATGTGCACTGGGGAACTAAGACTAGGTCTTTTTTCATCATTATCTTAAATCTAGAAAGAAAATTCCCATATTGTGACGTTGCAATCTAAGGAAGAGGCATGATATTACTTGTTCATTATTCTGCAAGACCGGATGCATGAAGATCACAGGATGCAAACATGCAAGCTCTCCGTGTACAAGATTGCATCGGTGTTTTGTGAACACTGGGAGAGAGAATATAAGGAGGCAGCAATATAAAATGTCCTGGTAAACTCACATGATCACCTTGAGGTTTAGATTGGATATTAGAAAAAAAAAAAAAAATCACTGAAAGGGTTATTAAGCATTGGAATAGGCTGCTCAGGGAAGTGGTGGAGTCACCATCCCTGGAGGGATGACATGTAGGTGTGGGGCTGAGGGACATGGTTTAGTGCTAACTTGGCAGTGCTGGGTTAACAGTTGGACTTGATGATCTTGAGGGTCTCCTCCAACCAAAACGATTCTATGACGCTATTATTTCCTTCTAATCTTCAATTACTTCTCTCTGGAAGCGTTACTTGCCAAAAGCCATCTCCTTACTCAGTTAAAACATCTGATGTCCACACGAATTGCCTAAAGTTCTGATTAACTCTTGGTGGTGCCTCCTGCAGTGTGAAGATGGATGCCTCTTCACAGAACGTTTATTATGGCCCTCACAGACCATGGGGCAAAAGGACTCGTCCATTAGAGCACTGCAGCAAAAAAATGTGGCAACATTAGCAAGTCAGGGTGACTTCTCCACCAAGCAACAACTCAGTAGATCCTCATAGTCCTCTCTGAGACTGGACTCTACTGTTTTTCATTCTTTTTTTTTTTTCATCTCCAACCCAGCAAACCTTCCAGAGGGTGCTAATTGCATCCACAGATCGCCTGCAGAAACATGACTGAACAGATCAGCCAAAGACACGGATCATAACAAACGTCATTCCCATTGACAGGGCCGCTGCTCCTGGTTCTATGGCCAGCATAAGACTCGGGGAATAAACGAGACCTTACACAAAGCCAAGAGAAGTATTCCAATAAACAGTAGTGTGTTTGGATTAGCGTGTCAGCCCCCTGAAGGACTCCGGGGCAGAATGGATGCTCAGCCCTGACAACCGCGCGCTCCACGCCTGCACACATGAATTATTAAACAAACTTCATCCCACAGGTCCCTCCAGTCAATCAATATCAACTGCATCGCTGAGTGTGTAACTACAAGCACAAAAACTTACTGTAAACACACACACAGCCATCCTGTCCCCCTCCCTGCTCCAGGAATTGCTTTTTTTTGGTCTCAGAGAGTTTACAAAACCTGTGCTTCTCCATCCAGAGGCAAGTCACTCCAACCAGCATCTCAAGTCGTAAGATAATCTTCCTGCCCATGGATATTTCAACACAAATAAAAAAATAAATTCCTTGCCCTCTGCAAACTATGCTAACAGAACGTGAACTCTTCATTCACTATCTCTAACTCTGCAGGAGGAAAGAGGCAAAATAGTTGAAGTTGGTTTGGTTTTTCTGGGGGGTAGGTAGGATGACTTTTGTTCTGTTGACTCAAAATGCCAATCTTTAATCTATTCAAATACCACGATTCATATCCAGTACATGAGAATGGCAAAAGAAGTAAAACCATAATTGAAAAGCTAAAATTTTGGCTAATAATAGGAGGGGAGATCTGCATAATTTTCATTGATTAAGCTCAGAAAGGCTTCTGAAAAATTAGTAAAATTAGTATGGCTGTTATCATGGTGGTCCAAGAACTGAAAAAGGAGGGAGTGGTGCCTTCAATTTATTTATTCCTCCTGTTGTCACCCACGAAACACAAAAAGTAGTAAGTGTGAGTTCAGCATTTCCCAGATAAACATCTTAGAATATATTTATTAAGAGACCAAGTATGACAGTATTTTTACACATGGCAATATCCAGCTACCCCTCTGCTAGCGTAACATTTTCTTGCTAGAAATAGACCACTTGCTGGAGGATGCAGTTGCCTTCCAAAATGGGTGCATTCACTTGTCACCTGAGGCACCAAATTAAAAGAAGTGCATGGTGTGGGGAGAAGGCTTATTTTCACAAAGTCCAGCAGCCACTGGCAGATGACAAGAGTCATATCTCTGTTTACCCAGCTCTGTGCTCTGAATGGCATAAAGACCATGGGATGTAACTGCAGACCCTATTTCACAGGATCACAGAATGACATGGTGTTGGAAGGGAGCTCTGGAGATCATCTAGTCCAACCCCTTGCCAAAGCAGGATCAGCCAGAGCAGGCTGGTCAGGAACTCATCCAGGTGGGTTTAGAAGATCTCAAGAGAAGGAGACTCCACACCCTCTCTGGGCAGCCTGTTCCAGGGCTCTGCCACCCTCAAAGGAAAGAAGTTCCTCCTCATGTTGAGATGGAATTTCCTGTGCTCCAGCTTGTGACCACTGCCCCTTGTCCTGTCACCGGACACCACTGAGAAGAGCCTGACCCCATCCTCTTGTCACCTGCCCTTTAGATATTGACAAGCATCGATGAGATCCCCTCTCAGTCTTCTCTTCTCCAGACTGAACAGCCACAGGTCTCTCAGCCTTTCCGAATAAGAGAGATGCTCCATTCCCTTGATCATCTTTGTAGCCTCCACTGGTCTCTTTCCAGTAGTTCCCTGTCCTTCTTGAACTGGGAGGCCCAGAACTGGATGCAGTATTTCCTTGGAACTAGCACGGAAAGACCTGTGTTCACGCTATGGTAACCAACTTCTCTTCTTTCTCACCTGGAGGTGTTACAGCCATGCTCTTTAACAAGCTGGACGTAAAGCTCATGGCCAAATGTGCAGACTGGAGATGTGAAGGCTGGGGCTCCCATACATACCAGTTTATACCTGCAGAGACACCAGCAATGAGCGGGCTCCCATGATCTTATTTCCTTGTCTCACCATGACACCAAGGAGAGATCAGAAATTGCGAGCTCACGCATTAAAGCATGATAAAAAAAAAAAAAAAAAAAGACATAAGAAGCAGCACAGTAAGAGACCTTCAAGAGGAGACAGTTGGTTATCCCCCAGTTGCCATCTTTTCTTGTCCCCGCGTTTGCATCTCCTGGAGTATCCTTCATTTGTCACAAATAACTAATCATTACTCCATCACTTCATGGCCTAAAATTCACAAGCTGTTTCCAAAGGCTGATAACTTGACGTGGGAAGACGCTATTTTTTTTGGCCAAGGTTTCTGGCCATCTCAGACCTCTGGCAAGGGCAATTTGGGAGTAAAACACTGAAAAGAAAAACTTCTGTGACAGATTGATTTGTAGTGACCATTAGAAACTGTTCAGGCATGTGAAGGGATCCTCCAAGGACCTCTCTAAGCAGGGAAGGTGGTCAAAAGCAGATGAATTTATCATCATTGGAGAGTTCTGCAGTTCATCACCAGCTTTTGCAATTTATCAGAGAGATGTCACATATCTGGAGCTCTGGGATTCTTAAGGGTGAGATCTGTCACATAAATACAGTTATTAATGCGGCAAGTGTATTATACAGTTAAATGCAAATGTTGCAATCTGGCAACCCATTTTCACTGCCAAACCTGGAAGGTTTTTCATGTCAGAAATAGATGCCAGCAGCGATAAATGGAGGGTAGATAAAGTTAATCCGACCGCTTTGAGTTGAACAGGGAAGGTATTACTTTGAAGGGTTTAACATATTAATGGAATCAAAACGACATTTCAAAATATTTATGGAAATCTCTTTTTTTTTTTCCCAAAGCTTATACAAGCAGTATAACAAAACCATATAAAATATTATTAAATCCTACCCTTAATTAAACATGCTGACACTTAAAAGCTTCTGTCTGGTTTACTTTAAAATATCTTTCTGCTCTAAATGAATCTGCATTCCAGAGGAATTTAAACCTTTTTAAGAGAAGCCTTTTTATAAAAATAATAGTTTTTTAAAACTATACCTCCAACTTATCAAACATCAGGGTAAGATAGGAAAGGAAAAAGGAAACAATATGCATAAATGATAAAATGAACTGAGAAAAAAGCCTTTATTGTTTTATGTCAATTCAGAAAAGCTGAAGGGCATGGATTCATCCGCCTCCCCAGCAGGGTAGTGAGGCTCATAGCCATGAGGACAACCATTCAACATCCCTGGAGGAGCTGCAGAGGAAGCTGGGCATGTCCAAAGGTCATTTCAGTCCAGCTAAAGTACAAATGGCCCCACAACTCACAAAAAATCCAAGGTTTAGTTATGCTTCTTACTATAATATCAGTATAGATGAGAAGAAACTGAGCTGTCTTGATCATTCAGCCTGAAGGAAAACCACCAGTGACAATCCTCCCCTTTGATTCAGGGGGACACCTAGTGTCACTTGAGATGTCCTAGAGCCCCACCAAGCCTACAGCTGTTGTGTCAGAAATGACTTAACAGCAAGTCCTGCGCCAAAACTGCCAGCCCCACGTGCATCTCAGACACACTGGAGCATCTCGGTAGCTACAAGAGTCATCTATCTTATCAGGATGAGCTGAAGCTTGACAGATCCCATAGATGGAGCTCGCGTAGACACCTACCTTTAGGTGTCTTATCCATAACAAAGGTGATATGAATGAACAACCTATGTCAAGCATGCACCACGGCTGGGTCCAATCCGTTGTAGACTTAATGACGGTGTCCTGGAGGCCAAAGTGTTTCAAAAGTGCTTCCAGAAATCCAGCAAACCACCTCAGACTGAGCCTGAGTGGACTGAAGTGCTCGTTGACATTCTTCAGTTGACTTTTGCTGTTCAGAGAGGCTTCAAGCTTGGACAGGGATGCCAATCCTCCTGAGAGCACCCCAAAGAAGGCTCCCTGCATACGTCACATTGGCGGTGCTTCGCCACAGGAATGACATGATTTCAGGGTTGTGTGATGGCAAAATAAACTGAGGAAGGGATTTTACTCATCCCCCAGAAAATTCTCTGGTGATGTGGCACATCACCTGGGGAAAGGTGAGGAAGATGGAGCTCCCAGCTAAGAATATGGCAAACCATCTAGGTATTTTGGCACAATTTGCACGCCCAAGGAGAACGGGTGCCCTGTCAGGTTTGGCCAACGGGCAGGTACAAGCAGCAATATAAAACCTGCACTTTCGGCCTCTTCCAGGACCGTTGCCTTTGTCTCACCCTGAAGCAGCTCAGATCTCAAACTGAGCTTTCCTTTTGGAAAATCCTTTGAAACTTCTTTGCAGTCCTGCAATGCCATCAGTTCTGCTGCATAGCCCTAATAAAATCATTAAAGTATTATACATCAAGAAGCCTGCGCTTCGTCAGTGTTTTGCAGACAGTGATCTCTTCATATATGTATATCTCTCATATATATATTCACTAATACTGCTCAGATGTGACACTCACACTGTGGCCACAGGAATTCTCTGCTGTCCTTCTGGGTTCTCTGGTAGTGATCTTCTAGATATCTGGTCTAGTGGAAGACGTCCCTGCCCATGGCAGGGGGGTTGGAACTAGATGAGCTTTAAGGTCCCTTCCAACCCAAACCATCCTATGATTCTATGATTTTTCAAGGGAATGGAGGGGTGTTATAATAGAGAGCACTGACTATTGCCATATCACTTCTATCAGAAAAGGAGATTTATTTTCACTCACTCTACAGATGTAAAGCTGAGCCCTCCCTCAGCTGCAGGAAAAAAAACCTCCCTACATATTTCTATAATGTGCACATTTTTGTAAAAAATAATGTCGATGGGAGAAGGGAGGTGGAAGCCAAAATTCGAGCTTTTCCTCAAATCAGGAGAAATCAAAGCATTTCACAGTATGGACACACTCAAAAATCTCATCAGTGCTAAAAGCCCCAAAAATATCCTTCCCATAACTCCTCCCTAAATAGACAAATTCTCCTGCTAGTGACTGGCAAAGGATCCAAAAATGCCACAGAATGAAGACTCTTGGGCTACATCCCAGACACGCTTTAAAAATGGTAGTAAGACATGACTGTGACCCAATGCAGTGTTGTTCTTGACCTCGCACCTGCAATGAGCTGTGGCCAAATGTCCAGTGAGGAGATACACTCCTCTGTGAGGTGAGCAATGGAGGAAGCCTGGTTTGGAGAGCACGGATCTCTGCTATGGTCAACCAGTCTCCACAGAAAGGGCATCAAGGACCCTTCATGCCTCTAAGTGCTCAGTCTCATGACTTTGCTACTTGCAACCTGACCAACCACCTTTCTTTTCTTGAGGTCACAGTAAGACTGGGTCAAGTTGTGAAAACATGAAAAATGGAAAACTTTTTTTTTTTCCCCCTAAAAAAAACCTGATGTGCTGGGTCAATAATCAACAAATATGGGCAAGACTGATACAGGGGGGAGCGTATCACACCCCTCAGAGCATTTCCCAGGATATAGGAATGTTTTCATTTCCAGCCCCTTTTTTCAGGATGTTGGGAGACAAATTAGATGTGCCCATTCACAAGAATGGAGTCTTGTTGTTGCTGTTTCTTAAAGACAGTGATTTATCTGGGCATTTAAGTTTATTTGCCTAAATTAAAAGCTAGTTACCTTCAATGACTAAAGTCGGAGAAAACCCTCATCCCAAATCCTCTGGCTAAGGAGGCAGATAAATTCCTTGGGAGTATGGATTATTAAACCAAAGGTCAAGAAAAGAAAAAAAAAAGAAAACAGTCGATTTTTCTTGCAACATATTGGTACTTAACAAGCTGTTTGTAGCCAAGCATCACCAGGGAATGCTGTCAGCATTACCTACTGGCCCTAACTCCCCACCCCAGCTCCATACACCTTTTTTCCTTTTGATCCCATTCCCTTCCCAATTAGTCCAGGATCAGTTACATTGAGCAAACTCCCTCCAGAGCTTCTTACGGGCGTTTATGTTTCACTTCTCAGGACTTTCAGCTCCAAGCTCATAGCACACAAGTCTCTGTGCTGGCTCTGGGAAGATCATTGACCAAGATTCTACACTGTTGGGTCTCATATATACCCTACTCACACACCCACAGTCAAGTCTGTCTCCCTGACTAAAGCTGGCACTCCATTTGGGATGAACTCTCCCAAATTCACTTGCCACAGGTAGAGTCCTTATTCTAAATGACTCCACTTTTAAAAGGAGAGAAACCATTTCAGACAAGGGAGCAGCCCAATTGACAGTTAGAAGCCTGCCCTCATCCAAATCCCTTGTGAGTCCTGGGCATAAGAGGCAGAAAATCTGCATGAATTTGAAAAGGAGTCAGGCAACTTGATGTTTGGGGTTTTTTTTCTGTTTTAGCAGGACCCTGCAGCAAAGAAGGGAAATACTTTTGCAGTGTACAGACTCTGGTAGCTAAATGTCCCATGTGGCAGGGCCACCACTCACCATCAACCCCTGTTCCCAAATATTCTGCCTCCCCTCACCTGCCTAACAGCCTCATTTTAGGCAGAGTGATAGTCCCCTCGTTAGTATGAAAGTAGGGAGTGCAGCAATTTTACCATTTAGATACTATTTTGATAGATACTATCTTTTTTTTTTTCCCTAATAGCCATGGCTATAAACCTACCAAATGTTCACTCGTTGCTCCCCAACCGCCTTCCAAGTTAGAGGATGCTCAAGGAGAAACATGCATCAACCTTTGAAGGGAAGGGGTCAAGCAGCGAAGGAGGGAGACGAAGCCCTGATTTGCAGCCGGGGGAAGCAGAAAAGACCCCCCCAAAGGTCTCACCCGAAGAGCTGACCCTCTGCCTGCTCCCGAACGCAGAGACATATGTGGCACTGCCACCTCCCCTGATTCATGGCATCGGCTTTTTGCTGGTGCAGCTCTCGTGAGAGACGGGCAGAGATGCTTACAGAGCACCCAAGGCTGTTGGCACGTGTCTGGCGATGAAATCGGGGGCAACGCAAAGGATGCAGCAGTGTTAGGATGGGACAAAAAGGTGGGAGCACTGAGGAGATGACAGCTGTCGGGCCTCCTCTGCTCAGCACCCTGCAACTCTTCCGTCCGGAGTCGCAACGAGGGAAATGGGAGAAATCAGGGGAGACCTTCTGCTAGAATGTGGAGAGAGGGGATGAGGGTGGAAGGAGACAGCCGGAGGAATTCTGACAGGGAAGCACAGTTAAAACAAAAATAAGCTGCATTTAGCTATCTGGACAATTAATGATAATTCCAAGATCAAGAATAATTATTGCAATTAGTGCATTATGGATCTATTTATGTAACGGCTCAGGAAAGAGGAAAATTATCTAGCCATGTTTCTGAAGTGCTCTGAAGAGTAAAGGAATTGATTCTTAAATAATAAAAAAAAAGACTAGTTTAGGAGTGCACACATAATAGCTGCTCTGCAGGACAGAAAGGCTTTCCTGGGTTAAGGATCTCCAGTAGCAACTGGGGTGGTTCATGCCACAAATAATTCTGTACATGTAAACATCTTTCCTGATTACATCGATCTCCACAGGCTGACTTTTTACTCTTACATCCTCTCCAACCTCCTAAATTTAGTTCCAAATCTTCTCGCTATTATTACTATCACTATTTTTAATCCCCAAGTTTGCAAAACAGAGTGCATGTGAATTAGGGCAGATCTGATGCCCTGATGAAAGCAACGGATTGGCGAGAGGAGGAGAGAGACTGCAAACCAGTCTGAGAGTTTATATCGCATCGGGAAGGTCACTCAAGTCCTTCGGGCAAATTACAGTGTATAAAGCCAATATAAAGAAATAGAAAAAAAGAAATAGAAACCAAATTCTCCCCTTTTTCGCAGCCAAATCTCAGCAGGAGCTGCAGTCCTAGACGCAAAAATCAGAGCCACATCCCAAGCGCTTCATCTTTGCATGCAAGCTGCATTAAGGGAAGCAGCTTTAATAAATTGCACTACATTTGGAAAAGCCATTTTAATTCTCTAATTAGCATGCACACAATGAAAACTAACTGTGCATGTTTGTGTATACACACATCTAGAAGGGAAAGCTTAATGAACTGTAGCTACTGCAAGTGCAACCAAAGTTTCATTTTCTCACTGTTGTGGCACGTGATGCAGATTTCAATACCACAGCACACTTTTCCACCTATGAAATATCTTTTTTCTCCCTCTCTTTTTTTTTCCTCGTGGATTCATAGTCTTTGGCAAAGGGGGATGGGTGGAGGGAGGTGGAAGGGAGCTAAAAAGCTACAGAAGCACCGTATTCTAACTTCACATTAAAAACACAAAAAAAACCCCAACCCAACAACAAAAAACAACCCACAACAAAAAATTACAACACACACCCACAACCCCAGCAAACCCTCTTTCACTGTGGGCCATCATTTTCTGTTATCTACCTACCATTCTCTGCCACCTGAAATCAGCACCAGCAAAGCTCTATACGATCAATACACGTCCTACCGTCATTAATCACTGACAGAAAGAAATAAAACGAAGTGAGCCTGACAAAAAAAGCATCCAGCTATAAAAAACAGGACAGAAGAAAGGGTGAGGATAGATGAGGAAAAAAAATAAAAATGAAAAGGCTGGGACAAAGAGAGATCCACAGCAATTCAAAATCAACTCACAGTCCATCCTGCAGCTCTTGAGTATCGTTTGAGGTCCCCAGAGATCGAAGGCTTCTTTCCAGAGAGGTCACTGTCAACAGCAGAGTAAGACAAGATAAAGCAGCAGTACACTTTTTCAGAGAAAAAAGAAATATTGGATTTTCATTCATTTGTCTTTTAATTTAATTTTCAACAATACCATGAATTAGCGTTTGGATAAGTAGCTCATGAGACAAAGGGGACAACATCTAGCAATAGCCATCACCCCAAAATGGATAAACTGGGTCCCTTGGATGCATAAATGGTGAACCCATGTATCATGTGCCATGACATGACGGGGTATGACTCCTTCTCCATCCCATGGAGCTTGCACAGACCTCTGACTCCTCTAGCCCCAAACTTTCTAACTCTTCATCTTAGAGCAACCACATGAAATTCCCAGGGCTGGAGGCAGTTGTGTTTTCTGCCAGGAGATCGGGTCAGCTCTTCTGGGAGTGGGAAACCACTGCTTATCCTCCTCAAGAGGTCCATGCCTTCAGGCCCCACAGAACCATGCACAGAGCATCTCCAACTGGAAACACGCTCTCAATAAAGAGGCAAGAAATTGTATAATAACTATTTATTGCTCTGAGTAACGATTAAGAAGCAGAACACTGTTGTCCATTCTGATATTTTCTATCTCATTGGTCAAGATTTTAGTACTCAAAATCTTTTCTATGTTTTGGCTCAGATGAAACAGGGTACTTTGGTGTGATCATCTCCTGTGTCTGAGCTAGGGAGTTTCCTGATGGCTTTTCCATCAGGAGGAGAATACTCTAAGATCAGCTTGAAATGGGAAATACGGCTTGTTTTGCAATACACAGTGAATTCAAATTTAAGAAATATATATCTGTGTATAAAAAAGTGGCAGAAATCTAGGAGTACTATCACCTTTCTACA
>JAHREE010000189.1:11053-64747 GCA_033628505.1 Tringa tobata
GACAGCCGCAGCCCAGCCGGCAGCGAGACCCCCGCCGGCGGGGAGGAGGAAGAGGAGGAGGAGGAGGAGAAGGCGGAGGGGCGCTGGCCGGAGCCCCAGGGCGGCCGCGGGGCCCCTGGGGCTTGGAGGCGCCGGGAGAGCGGGCCCGGGGGCCGTGGGGAACCTCCTCCCCACCCCGTGCCCGGTCGGGGCGCTGAGGAGACGGCGGGGGAGCGGGGCGGCGGGACCCCCTCGGGCAGCCGGGCCTCTGCGCGGGATGAGCCGCCGCGCCGCCAGCTCTGCCGCCCCCGCGCAGGTACCGGGGCCCGGCCCGGGGAGCGGGGGGAGCGAGGGCCGGGGAAGGAGCTCCGGGGAGGCTCTTCGTGGGGAAGGTGTGTGTGTTTATGTGTGAATCGGGACGTGGGGCTGAAGCCTTGGGCTGCGGGTTGGTGTCTCCGCTTCGGTTTGGCTCCCCTGCCCTGTCAGGAGTTTTCCTGACGGCTGGCGGCCGTGGTCGGGGGCCGGGAAGGTTGCGGAGCCTCTCAAGGTGGTGTCTTTTAAATTAAATCAAAATGTCCGGGAGGCTGTTAAGAACTCGGAACTGTCAGAATTCCGTCGTATCGTTTCCCTGGAGCCCGTGGGTTTTGCCGTCTGTCGGGGGAAAGATCAGGGGGCTTCGTGAATCGTCACGTAGAATTCTACTTCGGGCGCCCACCAGAGACCTTCCCCCTCGGTTGGGTGGGAGCAGAGACACCTTCCGAGCCGGTGAACAGGTAGAAAAGGGACGCTTTGGACTAAACCTACAAACTGCCTGCTTAAAAAAAAAAAAATCTCAAAAGTGGTGTGACTAGGCACATCGTAAGGGGAAAAAAATCACGGTAAATTACTGCCTTGGCTGAAGATTACTTGGCCATGCAAATGAAGTTTAGAGCATCTCCAAATTATTGCGGGAGTGGCCTGACCTGGTAGAATCCTCCTCGTGGCAAGAAATCAGTCATTCAGATGAGCCAGGCTGTATTTAGGTGTCTGGAAGGATCGTACAGGATCACCTGATTTTGCTTAAATGGTGTTGTATCATCTCAACTTTCCCGAACACGTATTCACACAGGAGTTGAGCCCTGGTGATAACATTGCTGGTTGTAGTACAGGGTGCAGGGGAGCAGATTCCGGTGTTGACTGCGGGCTGACAAACAAAATGAGAGGACGGACCTTTGAACTGACGCCATTGATAGACCTTAGGGAAGTACAGAATGTAACTGCCGGTCAACAGGAATTACTTAATTTTGGTTTTAAGCCAGCAGAGCTGGCAGTGCTGGCTTTTGTAAGATCTTTCCTAAGCTGGGAAGTCATTTGTCGCTTATGAAGTAAATATATTTCCTGATCAGTGGGAAGAATTGCCTCTTTATCAGTCAGAACTTAACCATATGTTGAACTACAGAGCCTTTGATTTCATCAGAATATTTATATTATGTGAAACAGTTTTTCTGCTAGAATCTACTCTAGTCTTCTCTTAAAAAAATCCATAATCTTTGAAGGAGGAGAGTGGCACACTTTCAAATTTAGAAGTGTGCCCTCCCTCTCACCAGGTTTCTGACTAACCTACTAAGAAGGCGAAATGGAGATTAATTTTAAGTAATTGTAGGATACTGGCGTTTGACTTGTAGGCCCAGCCTTCAAACAGAGTGCCGTCTTTGTGGAGTTCTTTTTATAGTTGCTTATTAATGTGCTCAAAATACCTGCTTGCAGTGGAGCTTCTTGGTCGTTCTAGGAAAGCTTTCTTGGCAGTCGAGCCCATTTATCAAAGGCACTCTATTAAAAGCTTCAAAAACTTCCATGTGCTGCTTGTTTACCTGCTGCATGATTCAGTGAGACTTTTCTGGAGCTTCACGTGGGACATCCTCGGAGATTGGATTTGGGACCCGTATTTGCAAAGGAGTTCTGAAAGAGTGGTGAGGACAAGGAGCCCGGTCCGGGGGGCGCAGTGGGGTAACTGGGAAGGTACAACTGGGATGAGGGCTGCCCGCAGCCCTCTCCTTACACCGACAGCCCTGCTTGTTTCTTCCCTCTCCTCTTTTTAATTTCACTCTGGGGTAGGAACCATGAGTAACCATTTTGCGTTGGCAAATACCTGCTTGAAAGGAAAGCACGAGGACCTTTAAGTTGTAGCAGCCGTGGCTCGGAGTGAAATCTCAGAGGAAGGAGGTGATGGGAGCAGCCTGTACACGCTTTCCCTAGCAGCAGTGATGACTCCTGGTACGTGTCAGGTGCTTCTTCTCCTTTCACATCTGTGTAAGCAAGTATCAGAGAGACAAGCTACATACAGGTAGTGTAATGCGACTGTTTCCAGGTGTCACTGTGCACCGGTTGTGTGCCCAGGTTACAGGTACTGGCAGGCAGCGGGGCCGGAGCGTGGCGTGCCGGTAGCTGTAGTTTCCCTGGGCTGTAGCCAGGCATGAAGGGGAGGGCTCTTGCAGTTCCTTGCATCATGCAAACAGGGTGTCGTCAGCTTACGCTGATGTGTCCTTCTCCTTGAAAAAGGAGAGTTTAAATGCCAGGAGAGTCTATAAGGTGCAATGTTAATGCTTAAATATTAAGCATTAATGGATAAGCCCGGTATTCTTCTCTGCCTCATAACCTTGTGAGAAAGAATAAGGCTCTAGTTAAAAAAGAGCCACCCACACGTGACAGTTCTCCTTGAATGTCTGTCTCTGACGTTTCTGCTCAGAGGAAAGTGGAGACAAAGACATATAGATAAAGGCATTAGTATGAAAATGGATGTTGCAAGAAGAGGGAGACAAAGCAAAAAGCCGTGTGGCCAAGATGCTTGTTTTTACCTGTGAACAGCCTATGTGTAAGGCTAACGCGGTGCAGTATCAGTTTACTTAAGGGATTACCTGATTGAGGTCATCTGTAGGTTTCTAAGCTACACCAAAGGTTATTTCCTTCTAGTTGTTAACTCAGTGCAAAATTAGAAAGTGCCTTCCTTGAGCTAAGCATATGCCTGGATACCGGCACTTAACGAGGAGCCGCGCTGGCATCGCAACCTACGGGAACCTGAGAAGTTGAATGAGTTTGGTGGAACTACGTTTAAAGAATTTCCTTCCTGTTCAGGTCAGCTGGTGGCAGCTAACCTGAGGGTACCGAGGCATTTTTGTAAATGAAATATTTGCTGTAATTCTAGGCCCGTCTTGACTCTTACCAAGAATGATTCTAAAGATGAACACTGTCCCTAAGCCTTAGCAGATCTCGGGTAATCACCACAGGTCCTCCTGCAAAAATGAGGAGATGGTGGTCGTCAGATGACAGTCCTCCGACATGTCAGGAGCTGAGTTCCAAGGCCCCAGCTTCCCCCTGAAAATCATATTCCTGACCAGAAAGCTTGCCCAATACTTTCTGCTCTACTTTAGGCTCTGGCAGGTCAACTGTTGCTGGCATTTGGAGCTTGAGAGGTAAAAGAAAGTATGAATCTCCAAATGTCTCATGAATGTTACAGATAGTTTGAGATCTTGCAGGAAGAATCCCAGTTTTGCTGCAGCAGGGCAGAACAGCAAAGCTCTCATTCTTTGAACCCTGAACCTAAGACATGGCTCTGGTGGCTATTTCTCTCCTCTCCAGAGATAATTGGGTCTATAGTCATTAGAACTGATTCCTGCACAGAGGAATCTGATACTGATACTACAGAGAGGACCATGCTGATGATCTGCGTTGTTTCCTTTCCACACGGACCAGTGAGCCTAACACCTTTCACTAGCTCCTGAATTGCAATAATCAATAGCAGAATTCTTTTCCAGAATAATCAATTCCAGAATTCTTTATTGCCCATATCAGCCAGGTTTTTTTGGTAGATCTTGAACCCCCTCAACCATTAAAGTGTTTTACTTAAGTCAAAAGAATAATAACAGGTCACTGTCGCCTATTTTTTTGTAGTGAGAGATGTCTATACCAAAAGCCTTTTTTTTTTTGTTAGATTGCTGCATCAATTAAACGTCTAGTGCTTTTAAGTGCTGACTTCCTTTTACATCCCTTTCACAGTAGAAAAGATCTGTATTCTCTCTCTAGTGGAGGTAAAGGCAGTGAAAATAAGTGTAATACTTTTGATGAGGAGATTAAAATATCCAAAGGATAATTTGTTAACGCAGCTAATGTTGGATCGCTTGTGTTGTTAGTTCTCAAACTAAATTAAAATTTGTAATGAGACCAGTACAGCGCTAGGAGAGGCAGTATGAATGTAACCTAGGAACTTTCAACCATATTAGATGTCCAGCTTTCTTTTTATGGAGTCATTCAGAAAGCAGCACTCTCATCTATAAAATGCTCTATAAATCGCAGTACTCTAATCTAGCAGCCCTCTTAGGTGGTGCTCCTAAAAACATTCCTTAAAATCAGCATTTTAAGTAATAATAATAATAAGCACATTAAGTGAGATATTTTAAATAATAAGCACATTAAGTGAGATACTTTAAATACAATTTTTGGATGTGTGTAGTCATTAAAGATGATATGCTGTTAGCCCCTTTGTCCTGCTATGCCTCGGTCTGTATAAACAACGTACCTTGCCGCAAGCTCAGTCTTCGCTCACGGAGGGAAGACTGAGGGCACTAACCTCGTGCACAGCAGCTGCTCGTGCTCACCGACCTCAGGCTGCCAACCCTTCTGTGGTGAGCAGCGTGTTCCCTAAATACGTGATGTCTGACAGGCTGCTTCAGGCTGATGAGCTGTCTCAAAGCAAAAATGGCAACAGGAATTAAAAGTGAATTTGCGCTCTGAAGACTTAGGAGCAAAAAAGTACAATTAATGCTGCTGATTAAGGCATTCCTCCCTGTGGTCTCTATATGATTGTTAAGTTACTGGGAGAGAGAGAAATCGTGATTTATCCCGGGGCACGTGACGTGATGGTGGCAGAAAATCTGCTCAGTGCCTTGTCCTGCCTGGCTTCAGGCGCTGTGCAAGTTGATTGTACTGCTAGAAACAATCCTCTGCTGAAAAACAAGGCAGAGTGAACGTGGGAGCTAAGTATTTGTTGGCAGAGCTTTCAAGAGAAGCAAACAGAGGAATTTGGTCTATCCCTTGGCAAAAATCTATCTCTTCAGTTGGTTGTAGGTAAATTCATAGCTGTACAAGTTTACTGCAAGTACTATTTGTTGGAAGTAAAGAAGCAGTGTAGCCTGTTCCAGCAATGGTTTATTACCTAGATTTCAGTATCTGCTGAAATACCACTGGAAATGCTGTTTTTAGAATTTCAGACTCAAGAAAACAATTTGGCTTGGTTTTGACCAGTCCTGATAACCAAATATTTGTTATTTCTGAAGCTGAGACTGCCATGTGTGATGGATAACTTAATATAGAATCCAGTCAGTGTGGATGACATCCACAGGGTGTTTTGAGGTTTTTTTGGTGTTTGCTTGTTTTTTTTTTAATTAAGCTAGCAAAATTGGAGAACTTGTACCCAGTTTTAATTTTGAGACCCCTTGGTTGTTTCTTTTCTAGTATCTTTTGCATTGACCAGATAAAATATTCATGCCTGTTTATGTCATACACCCGCCCCAAAAAGTTATTAGCACGTTAGGATTTTGGCAGGCAGAAGCCTTTGGTGCTTATCATTTCTCCAGAGGTACCTCTAATGGCAAAATATTTTGAAATCTTGAAACCCAAACGAAAGCTGAAGGAAGGCTTCATTCCCATGCCTGTGCTGTATTTCAGATTGCCATATGCAATGGACACTGATCTCAGTTCCCAGGACAGGAAGGACCTGGACAAGTTCATCAAATTTTTTGCTTTAAAGGTAACTCTTTCTACTTCGGGCAAATTCCTATCCTTTCTTATTTAAGAAAAGCCATATTTGCTGTGGCTAGAGAAACAGGGTTGGGTTTCTTTTGTTTGTTTTTGCTAAAGACTAAAAAAAGCTAATGGCAAATCTAGAAGATCCCTGAGAATAACTAGAAAAACATCTTTTCCCCCCTTTTTTTTACCTTCAAATCGTGCTGTAGAATCTGTTTAGAGGCACTTCACAGCGCAGTCAGATTTGGGCTCTTACCAACACATCTAACCTTCCAGCTGTTAGGTAGTATCTTCTGTTGGACTCAACTCTCTCTTTCCAGCCTATCTAAATTTTTATATTGCATCCGAGAGCAATAACAGAAGAATGTTCTTTTAAATTATGTTGATATGTAATTATAAAATTTGGCCTCACTTGTTACATAGATGCAAGTAGCTGCTCTGACAACGACTATGTTATAAAAGTACAGATTCACTTGACTCACGTTTGTGTGTCCAGTTTCAGGAGATAGTTGTAAGTTTTGCTTAAGTATTCCCAAAAACTGTGCAACTCCTGATCACAAAATCACTTAGTCACTTCATGTCATTACCAAGAAAGGTCAGCTTAAAATTATTTTCTATCTGAAATAGGTTTACCTGTTTTATGTAATAATTGAAGCTGATTACACCTGAAGATTAGCCTTTCATTTTTTTTACTTGGAATTTGTCTAGCTCAGGCTCTGAACTGAGGGCCCGGCTGAGCTCAAAACATGAGTGTTTTATCTTTTTCCTTTCTATTCCAGACGGTACAAGTAATTGTCCAGGCCCGACTTGGAGAGAAAATCTGTACCCGATCATCCTCCTCCCCAACAGGCTCTGACTGGGTAAAGTCATAGTTTTTAAAGCAACTCCGTGGCTGTTGGGCGTTTTTTGTGTGTGCACACGTGTGTGTGTGTGTGTGTTGAGAACACAATGTAGTTGTTATAGCCTTATGCAGACTATAATAACTATTCATAGAATAACTGCTGTATTCAATTCTGCTCATTGGTGGTGGGTTTTCTTTTGTTGTTGTTGTTGTTGACATGCAACATGTCACTCTGGGCTCTTAAGGGCTGATTAGAGGAGAGATAAATGATACCTCACAGCAGCTCCTGCCAGCCAAGGTGCAGTTCCAAGATCTGCTGGGGGTGGGTTCTTTTCTGTCAGCAGCTTGCAACTCTGCAATTCAGGACTGTGTAAGTAATGGGCTTTATTAAAATTGAAGAGACTTAAGATTCTCTGTGGGTGAAAAAAGTCAGACTCAAGTGAGGGAAAAGGAACACGATTTTTATGGCAGGATCAAGAAAAACATTTGAATTATCAGCCAAGGCAACATTTGCAAATATGAAAAGCCTGAGCCCATCTGGGAATTTTTTGTTTCATAAATATTTCAGTGGACACTGACCTAGTACATTATATATGGGTCTGTGAGTTTGTCTGCAGTCTACCATTAGGCAGCTTTTCAAAGAAATAAAAAAAATGGAATAATCTCTTTCATTCTGCAGTTCAATTTGGCAATCAAAGATATACCAGAGGTTACTCATGAAGCAAAGAAAGCCCTGGCAGGACAGCTGCCTGCTGTTGGACGGTCTATGTGCGTGGAGATCTCTCTCAAAACCTCAGAGGTGAGAACTGAATCAAAATAGATGCTTTTTTTTTGTGTTTTTTTTTTTTTTAACTTGAATCTTAAGTTACCTACCAGAGCTTCTGCCCTATAGTCCGAGACAATGTGAAAATATATTAATTTATGAAGTTAGGTAGTATGCTAATGAAAAGAAATGTATTGTTTAACAGAAACAATTCATTGCAAATACCCGAGGCCAAACAGACAAATAATAGAGCAGGAAAATTTAGTTTCTTAGACCATGAAGAGCTTAGCCATTCTGAAAAGGGTATTCCCCTAGGTGTTCTAGTTATGCAGTGAGACTTCCAGTGCACCTTTTTCTACTGTTGACTGACAAGAAAGCAGGAGCCAGGAGAAACATCTTCATTGAGAGGTGTGGGTGTTGCTGATCATTAATGAGATGTGAAAAGGTTTGTGTTTTGAAATGAGCCTTTGTTTGCTGTCCTTTCTGTCATGCAGGGGGACTCCATGGAGCTGGAAATTTGGTGTCTAGAAATGAATGAAAAGTAAGTGCATTCTTCACGCTTTATTTGTGTGTGTTTGTTTTAGCTGATGAAATGGGGAAGTGTGCTCAGTCCACGGTGATGAATGAGCACATATTTAGCTGTGTGGCCTGGGACACTTGAGAGGGAAGTCCCCTCTGTCTAGTGCAGCAGCCAAACTGTTTAATATTGGCGCGAAGGAAAGAAACACGTAATTTTATTCCTTCTTCATTACAATTAGTATGACTCCTCAGATACAAGAATTTATATACTCAGTAACTACAAATGTTTTTAATACTGAAAAGATGTTTCTATCTCCTAGAAGGCTGCATGGCATTTTTCAGCAGTTACCTCAACAGGTGACTAGATTAAAGGAGGACTCTTAGCTGGTCAGTCAATAAAAGTCAGCCACACCAGGGCTTATTTTATCATTTTGGCAATAAAACTGACGTAAACCAAAACAGATCTGGGCCAATTGTTTAAAAAAAAAAACCCAACTAAAAAACCAAACAAAAACAAACAGACAGCAAACCTAAACCCCCTTGCTTGAGAACAAACAACTAATTTTTTCCTTTGTATTCTACAGGTGTGACAAAGAAATCAAGGTTTCGTACACCGTATACAACAGGCTGTCTCTGCTGCTGAAGTCTTTGCTTGCTATAACCAGGGTAACTCCAGCCTACAGACTCTCAAGGAAACAAGGCCATGAATATGTAATATTGTACAGGTAAAGCTCAATATGAAATTCCTCATTTGAAAGTCAAACAGCAGAGACTCTTAGACTTGCACCGTGCAGCTGTACATGTGGTAAAAAGGGAGGAGTGATATAAATGCAAATAATTTGGATTTAACTACTACTGATCAGTTACAGAAGAGAACTTTGGGCTGAATATCACCCTGTACCCTCCATCTGACCCTTTGAAAGAAAAACTAAGCAGAGGCTGTAAAGTATTGTTGTTTGCCTACCGTGCTGAGAAGAGCACAAAAATTCCACATGCAGGCACTGGTTAAATTGCTTGTCAGCATCCAGTTGTTCAGTGTCTGGCCTGTACTCAATAAATGCCAGTCTACATTGCACGTAACTGCAATGTATATTTTTGAAGTACAGGTTCAGATTCTCTCCTGCTATTCCATTTTAAAGGTGCATCCTCAGCTCCACCTCCTGTAGCTCTTGCAGTTTACTCTTCCAAACGCTCAGTTCAACTCTGTTTAGCCTGTGAGATCTGACTGCCTCGTGGTTTGTGGTTAACACCTTCCAGTCTTTGTTTTTGGCTTTCAGAAAAGTCTTTGACATGTTTGCATAGCTAATTTAAGTGATTCTAAATCTCAGGTTTGTTATCATTTGCACAGGTGAGAACTTTAAAAGAAATCCCATCCCTTTCTTCAGTTTTGCTTCCAGTGCTGGTTTGATGCATGCTTAAAAGCAGGTCTCTTTACAGCACAATTATTCTTTTACGTTGTGCGATAAGTATCAGCTTTTTGACTCAGACTTTTCCATGAAGTTTATATCAGTTCACGTTTTCGCTCTGAACTCTAGACTTGCCACAGAGACTTAAAAAACTTAGAGAAATTTCTGATTACACTACCATTTTTTCTTCCTTTTCCTTTTTAGCTGGTATGTCTTCCTCTGAAGTAGCTGGAGGGGTTTTTTGAGATGGGCGTTCTAGCCTCTACTTTGTTGGGTTTTTTTCTATAGGGGAAAAGTGGTTCCAACCTTTCAACTCATAAAATTAAATAAGGAATAGGGATATGCATAGCATTATGTCCCCACTGGACCTAATACTTTTTCCTTTTCCTGCAGGATATATTTTGGTGAAGTGCAGCTGAGTGGCTTGGGAGAAGGTATGGCTAAGCAACATACACAAACTAGAGTAGAACTGTTTTCTGTACTGGTGAGCCTTTTGTTGCAATTCCTAAGTGCCACAAGGAAAATTAGCCTGAGGTTTTACACATGCTTTGTATCTGGATCTATTACTGAAGGGTTGTGTCATAATGGTGTCACTTTGACAAAATCCAGGGTGTTAAAATACCGTTTTGACTCTAGTGATCCAGAACAGAAATAAGAATATGGAGGTATGTTGATAAGGGGCAGGACTGGTAAAGGAGATCCACTCAGGAACAAGAAGCACTTCAGAGCAGTATTTTAGACCAAGACAGGAGCAACATCAGAAGTCTTGTAGGTGAAGCCTACCAGCAAGGCAACCTGGCGCTGATGTTTTCTTATAAGGTCTATATGTGGGTTTGGAGTCCAGATTGCAAGGCATAACGGAAACACTATAGAAATAAGATAACGTAACCTCAGAATAGGGCAGTATGGAACATAGATAATCAGTGACACTGATAACCATTCCTTAACCTTCCAGGTTTCCAGACAGTCCGTGTTGGGACAGTGGGTACCCCAGTGGGCACCATCACTCTGTCTTGTGCCTACAGAATCAACCTTGCTTTCATGTCAACCAGGTGAGAAAACGTGATCATGCCAGAAATTGTTTTACAATAACATACTATTGAATCCCTCATATTATGAGCCCCTAAGTCTTTCCTTTCTGCTTTCCTGCTGAAATTCTCCTTCATGGAGAAGGCTCTCTGTCATGCTTAAGTCTTGCCGAAAGGGGAGTAATTGGGTAGCCCTGAGCCAGACTCTAGAACTCCAAATTGTTGATGCATGCTTGGAGTTGCAGGGCTGAATTGTAAAGATGCTCTGGTCCCATTAAGAGACACAAGTGTTTTCTGTGAGGGCACCGTGAACTGGGATGAGAGTAGAGAGTAAAAGCAGCTTTACCGATAACACCGTTGCTTGTTGCCTTGCAGGCAGTTTGAGAGGACCCCTCCTATCATGGGGATTATCATTGATCACTTTGTGGACCGTCCCTATCCCAGCTCTTCGCCCATGCATCCCTGCAATTACAGGTGAGGAAATACTGAGTTGAAGTCTAGGGCCAAGGTGGAGGCATCAAATTATACCCAAATACTGAGCCTTTTCCACTACCTGCTAACTGCATGGGAAGAGAGACTGGAAGATTAGTGTCCATCATATTGGCATTTTTGAGCATATGAGGAAAGGTGACATTTTTCTCCTCATGTCTAGAAGACTGAGTGCAGCACGCCCTAGTCTTTTCCCAGATTCCTTACAGAAGCATTTGGACACAAAGGATGTTTAACCTTGGCTGCCTTTGGGAATTTCAAAGTGTAACAGTTAATCCTGCTGTAGAACTACATGTCCAGAGGCATGTATCTCCAGGTATTTCCACCGGGGAAAGATAAGAGTTAAATTTCTCTTTGTAGATGAGAGATTTGTCTTCTCTAAAATGCATGTGAGGGCACTCAGACTGGGACCAGTTCTGGTGTTGGACAATGGTTCTGTAAACACCAAAGCCAGTAGTACTAGCTGGTATAACCAAACCTTTAGTTAAAAAAACAAGGGAAGTGTTTCTATTTGGGGGTAGAAGAGGAGTGCCTGGGGAAAATTAAGGTTTCCATACCCTGTTTTCCTCAGTTCTGTCAAGTAGATTATGAGCCTTTCATAATTCTCCTTTCAATCCCACCCAAATACTCTCAACCTCCCTGCAGTGTTTGTCCCAGCCTCTTTTACCATCTCTTTGTTTTAAGGAACATTTCCAGTTAGGAAGCTTTTCTTTTCTTGCTACTTTAGAGCTGGTGAGGACAACGGTGCAGTATACCCCTCTGTAGAAGATTCCCAAGAAGTGTGTACCACATCTTTTTCCACCTCTCCTCCATCTCAGGTAAGAGATGTCAAGCTCTTTTTACTCCTAGATACAACAATCACTGTTAGGGTAGCGTGCATGCTCCTACATCAACTGCTGTGCAAACAGGCAGCCTCCTACTGCTAATTAAAATTTAACGTGTGCATTATTTATATCGTTACACTCTGGCTAAAACCTAGTTAGATGCTAATTTCAAGGAAATGCTAGGGAACTAGAAAGACAAAATTACTGAGAAAGATTAAAAGAACCTACTTCTGTAGCTGGGCCAAGATACAGCAGAGCATTTACACATTCACGTACCAATACTGCAAGAAGAGGAATTCAAGAGATTGATTCAAGCATAAGTAGAGGTAACAGACTGACATTGAGAAAGAAACACTGAAATATCAGGAAAATGCTTATGGCACAGTCATATTTTCTGCATTGCAGAATGGAAAAGCAGGAAAAAGACAAAAGCTGTATTTGTTGGGCCATCTAAAACTAGCTGGGGCAGCAGGAATAAGTATCAGCAAACAAACTGGGTCATAGTATTGAGCTAGGGACTTAATACTCTGTGCTTCCACCTACCCATGCAAATTTCATTTTAATTCATTTAATTCATTTCAATTTTAAGATCAATAGATAATGGTTTCCTTCTGAATTTCAAAAAACAAACTCCAATTCTTCCTTCTTTTACTGTCTTCATATATCTGACTCCACAGTTCTGTATTTTGAAGACTTGGCCAGATTTGCTAGTTTTCTATAGCTTTAAACACTCAAGAATGTCCAGCCAAGCAGATGGCTCTACTGGACTTCAAAAACAATCTGAAGACTCTAAAATCTCTTTTGCTGTGGATGTGAAACATAGAACGAAATATAATTGGAATGCTGATCCAAACTGAGAATTTGCTATGGGCCTTTCTACTAATTCAGAGGAATTAGTATGGCTGGCTTAGCAGAATGTATTCTACTCTATGAATGAGCCAGAAATGAGCTTTTTTTTTAGGAAGCATTTTTGTGCCAAGTGTTGAACTAATCAGCCAACGCTCACGGTAAGTCTGATGGAATAAAGCTTTTCTTATCGTGCCATACACAGCTCAGGAGATGAGTTTGCAGCCCAGTTGTGTCCTGCCTTTTCACAAAACGGGTTAAATGCAAAAGGGTTCCTAAAGAGCTTTCCACTGGCTTGCTCATGCCAGTGCTACTTAACAGTAATAGTGTATATAAATACATTGAAGTTGACATTTCCCCAGGGGACGTGAAGCTTTGCTGTCACTGAGGGGAAAAGCTTTATGAAACCAGATGAACCTTGAGGATTCATATTAAGTATGAGCCTACATTCTTGCCTTTCCTTTGGCTCATAGTTGCCATATGCTGCGCGCTTATTTATAAAGCAACTGCCAGTCTTTGTTACCACAGTTAGAATTGTAAGGCTGTCTTGGCAGAGTGGTCTCTGAAGTAAATTAGAAGGGGAAAGAAAAAAAAAAAGAAGCTAATTTCTTTCTCCTGCTTTCTATATACAACGTAATGTGTAGGAAAATACTGGGAGATGTGTGGTTCTGTAGGCAGATTGTCCAAATCTCCACCTTCCTGCCCAGTAGAAATGAGACCTAACCTGCATGATACAAGGGAAGAGCGTTACCTTCTCTGTGTGGGCTTGCACAGCACGTCTGTGTGTGTTGTGGAGCAGCTCAAAATTCAGGAGAAAGTCTGGCCGTGGATAATACCCAGAAATGAAGCCTTCATAAAACTGAAAACTGTTGGTAGGAAAATGACTGGGAGAAGGTATGGGACCGAAAAAGGTTCGGATTGCCCTTTTTGCATTAGTACCCTCTCTGAGACAGCGTTTACTTCTGGAGCATCACTCCTCTTGAAGGCGTTCTCTCTTCATATCAGTGTGTTTGAATTGCACGTTAGTCTGGATCCCCTTTATTCTAAGGGTGTAGCAGAGACCTGCCAAGATACGATCCCTCAGAATGCTGGAAGATTAGCAGTGTGTGTTGATGGAGAGAGTACTCAAACACATGTCATTTCAACATTCTGAAAAAAAAAAAAAAACCACCACCTACCAAAAAAACCCTCTTGGCTTTTTCTGCCATCCACTCAGCCTTCTCCCTGCTAATTGGCTGGTACCAATTCTAATTAGCTGTGGAACAGAGTCTCTGGCAGTTACTTTCTGTCAGCGTTCACCGGACTCTAAAAATATTACCTGCGTTGAGTAGTTCACTGAGATTGGAACACAGTCCATCCTTTACAAAACGATTGTGCTTCTGGCACTACTGAGCCTTCTGCTCTGTGTGTAGGTGTGGCTGCTGCAGCCACCACCTCTTCACTAGCATTCAGTTCATCCAACTCTTTATAGTTCTTCTCTCAAGTCCTTCTCTCTCTTTCTCTCTCTCTTTCTCTCTCCCCCCTCTCTCACTCTCTCTTTTCCTTGTTTCCTCTGTGTGTCTGTGTCTGTGCACAGTGTGTTTTTACTGTCACAAAGGCACACTTTCAGACCCCTCCTCCTGTGGTGACGGACACCTTGAAGGTCCCAGTGATGGGACTGGCCTTTTCACATCAAGTGAGTTGTCAACAAAATATGCTATCCGTGGCCAGATATAGTTCTGGCGTGACAGAACAAATGCAGGAAAGTACAAATTTGACAATGTGGGATGTTTGTTGTGCGTGGGAAAGGCTGGTGAACCCAAAATGGGCCAGGCCAGGCTGCTGAAAGGCATTTGCAGATAAAGGTCTCCCAAAGACAGGACAAGCACCCCTGAATAAACAACAGCTCTTGCAAGGCTTAATTGTTAGCAAAAGACACAAAGTAGTAAGACACGGTGCTGAGTGTTTTCTTTTAACAGCCAGCATCCCTAGAATCTGCACAGTCACCAGTTAGAACTTTTCCTGGGTTTAAACAAGGAATTTGAAGGAGGAGGGGAAAAAAACCCCAAAACAACAAATAAGAGAAAAAAAAAACAACCCCTCACTTCATCTGCCTTCCTGGTTACAAGTAAGACCTTATGAAGACCTGAATTACTGTTCTTTGTTCACATCTCTCAGGTTTGTCTGAAGTCATGTTCCTCATGTTTGTGCAAGTCTCTCACAACAGAGGACACAGAGAAATATATTAAAAAAAAAAAAAAACCAACAAACATGAACACTTAACTACCATAGAATTGCCAGAGGATTTATGAAGGCAGGTGGAGAATGAAGCAGTTTGAGGTTAAAAGTTTTACAGTTCTAATGCTAACAATGACTATAAGACAGGACTTGGAAAAATGGTTAAAGAATGGAGAAGCGTGGCTGTAGATACTGAAGATTTCTTAAACAGAGGTAATAGGGGTGGCAACAGTCCCTAGGAATCCTTAAGGGACTTCTAAGGAGCTCTTCAGAATGAGTCAAGCTGGCAGGATACCTCTAGGAGCAAATCATGGCACAATATTATGCCTGCTCTCCTCTAAGAAGAGCTTGTTCCCTTCAGCTTAGCTAGCCTCATGCTAGTAGAAGTGCTGCTGGTCATTCACAGCCTTGTAAACCGTGTCAGCCTTCACACTGCTGGGTCACGACACACAGACCTCCAAAAGAAGCGTTGCTCTTGAGGTCAAGCAAACCAAAACAGGAAAGTTTTATTTAATCCGACCAGCCACATTTCTGCCTAGGGTGTCTAAGGAATTTTTCCTGGGTTTCACTGCTTCCAGCACTTCATTCCTAAAGCAATCTCAGAAGGGCTAGCTTCCCAGTTCTCTTTACCTAGCATATTTGTGGGACTCTGTATTCTTTGGCTGAAGCTATTTGAACAGACCCTGAAGATCAGCTGTTTTAACGTGCAACAGGAATGGATTCAAACAGTTGATAATGCAGTTGTTTGGGGGGGAGGGGTAGGAAATATTAAATATTAGCTCTTTAATAACTTGATGATGGCATTCATGCTTTTTCCAGTATGTGAAACAGGCCTGTAGAGCAGAGCTTCCCTGTGACTGGGTGTCAGTCATACCTTGCACAGCCTTCCCCTGTGTGTGTAGGGCCCAGACTTAGTCCCCTACAATAAGAACTTTTTAGAATAATAACCTTCATGATTGGTTCCAATGAAAACCTAGCATCCTTCTGCCATTCTGTCTTTTCCTTCTTCAGTGACTGATGATTATTCAGACCGTGGGGCGTTCCCCTTCCTCCCCCCTCTCCCTTTGCCCCTCTTTGTTTTTTCTCTTCTTTCTTAGCTTTCCAGCTCTCGTCTTTCCTATCAGCCCGCTGCCCTGGGAGTTGGATCAGCTGACATGGGGTATCCTCTGCTCTTTGCTGGTGGCTTGAATGCTGCACACCCTCACCAGGTACTTGTAGAGGGTAGAACAAGCATGGCTGGTATTGCAACCATTACATGTCACCTGTGCACCTGACAGAGGCCTCAAAACTAGTGCATGCATTGGTACCCTGTCTTTCAAGGATGAAAAGGATCTAGGGTAGATACAGAGAAAGCACAGTTTGCCCAGGAGCTGGGAATTACTTCCTCAGCGTCCTTGATTTTGGGGCAGGGTAGGAGTCATGTGAAGAAACTACGCCAAGAGAGAGGGGAACCAGACCTGTTTGCCTGCACCAGCGTGTCACTGATTCCAAACTCGGGCTGTCTTACAGAGATGCTGCCCAAGCACAGCACTGTAGCCTACATCTAGGCTACATTGACAGTTCTTCAGACAAAATAAGCTGACACCCATCTTTTTCTGCCTGTGACGTTGCTTCTACACCAGAGTTTTGCTGGCACAGTGATGGTAGCAAGAGGATATGATTATTTCTTTCCCCCCGCCCTCTCTCCTTGAAGCAGAGGATGTATGACCGGAGCGTTCTGCGGTGTAGGGAACAAAACCCAGTTTATATTGTGGTGAACACCTTCTGCTTGGCACCTCTCTCTGCCTCATGCGGGACTAGAGCCCAATCACATGCCAAAAACCCCACGACTAGTCCCAAAATGACTGAATTGGCTCTTCATTGCACTGTGGTGTTGGCCTGATTTTGAGATCTCTTAACTTGACTGTTCCTCTCCATCTCAGCTGATCGGTCCAGGCAAAGATGGGGGAGTTCCCCCGGTTCCAAGCCAGCCAGCACATGGCACTCAAGCTGACCAAGAAAGGATGTGCACCCCACTGGATGGAGTCCACTACTCAGCAGCTACTCCTTCTAGTAGGTAGGTTGATTTTAGGCAATCCTCCACTTGTGCTAGCCCATTTCTAATCCTATTAAGGTAAAACTTGGTGTTTTCCCCTTTTCTAACTATTGTTGGTAGCATAACTACTGTCTTTCCCAAAACAATTAGCAGCTTTCTCAGATTGGGGCTTTTTTACCTTTTTCCAGTGGTCCTCACCCACCTTCCTTACACCTGCTGGTCACTGTAACATCCTTGCAACTTCTGTCAGCTGCAACGTTACTATCAATTTTATCTTTTTCTAATCTCTCTGCTGGTTTTGCTGATTGTAAAATAACAAGATGAAATAAGTTCACAAGTGAGTCTTAAATTCTCCAGAGACTTAACGTGAATTGTTACCGAAATCAGCTGTAGTTGCCGCAGATCTATTCACTACTTTATTAATAAACTTTAGGCACAAAATTACGTCAAAGGAAACAATGCAGCCTCAGTCTCAAACTGTCCTCAATCACCTGCTTTTCACCTAATTAAAATTAAATTTTTTTTCTTTTTGCCACCTTATTTATTTCTTGTGAAGTTTCTCTTGGGATCAGTAGTTCTAAGTCAAATATCTGAAGCAGAGATTTTGCTATGAGGAAACCAAAACTCATAGTGGCACCAGCACGTTCCTGGGTATGCTGGTTGAGCGATCACCTTGCCAGAAGACTCCATCATTATTTTTTTGTTTGTTTTAAAGTTCTGAATACCTGTTGTGATGTATTAGGCTGCTGCCTTTGGAACCTGACAGGATTCTGGTTCTTGCCCTCACCTCCCGACAGATCTGTGACTGCTGTGTTACTGAAAAAATAATAGCCATGAATAGGAGTTGCTGTGAATGTGCACATTCTGAAGTTAAAAGTCTGTCTCCAGTAAGAAAAACCTATTTCACTTGGCAGCAACTTCTCATTCAAATGGTTTTCTTCCAGCTTTAAACAGAAATCTGATTCCACAAGTGTCCCACTCCACTCCTCCCTTTTTGCGCTCATGACTGAGGAGGAAGGTGGGGCACAAGGACAGAGACTTCTGTTGTCCTCCTTCCAATACTAAGACTAAACCCAAAAAAACCAAAGCAGCCTTGTAAAGCATGTGATTTGTCTGTATTGTTTGTGCCATGAGTCACTAATTAGCCTGTTTTCCTCCCCCAGTGAGGACACAGAAACGGTATCAAACAGCAGCGAAGGGAAGTGTGGCTCCCCACATGACCTTTTGGAGACCATCTTTATCCGGAAGGTGGGAGCTTTTGTCAACAAACCCATTAACCAGGTAACTAGCAGTAGATCTTCTCAGAGGGCACCGTAATACCCTGCTTCCCCCATCTGTTCCTGCACAGGGGAGCAAAAAGCACCCCAATGCCAGGGCACCCCCCAGAGACTGAGCGTGTATATCCTTACTTCCTGCATTTCCCTACAGGGTTTTATTACAAGGATGTTTTTCACAAAATCCTTTGGGGATTTGACAGCCATCGTACGTGCCCTACTTTGCCAACACCCTATTTGGGTATGGAAGCCTTGAAACGCCCCTTGGGTCTCACAACGATCTCCCACTGTCAAAGGTTCATAAACTGGGGAAGCTGGTAGCAAGCCTCCCTTCTTTGAAGGGACGTGCAGGAGACCAGTTCATCACAAGCAAGCAAGCATTTAAGCTGAGCTAGAACAGCTTAGAGATGGGCCCAGCTCCTAAAGCTGCTCTTAAATAAGTTTTTTAAGCCCTCGTCTAGGCCTTTTGGATGGATGAAGGGGAATTGTTTGAATTTGTAGCAGTTAGTTAATCCTTTCCTGTATTATACAAGATGTAGATAAGCAGGCCCACCTCAGGGTATGTATCTGCATTAGGTCAGCTGAGTACACTCTCCCTATTTTATGCCTTTTAAATGAGGTTGTCAGCCTCCTGCCTAATTGCTGACATGATCTTGGGCAATTTTTAGCAGGCCTGACAAAGACTTTCAGTATCCTTTTCTGTGCTGGGTAAGCAGAGCATCTTAGTGAAATTCTGTTTGCTGAATCTCCTCAGGTGACCATGGCCAACTTAGACATTCCTTTTGCCATGTTTGCTCCCAAGAATGTTGAGCTGGAAGATAACGACCCCATGGTAAGCTTCTTCCAGAGGTATAATATATGCCTTCTCAGCTTACACAACACTCATGCTATTCCTTGCCTTGAATACGCTTTATTTTTGAGCAAAGAACTAGTTATTCAGATTTATTTGGTTTCAAGAAACCTCCCATGTTGAGTCTTGGGCTCTCTAGACGTGCAAATAACAGTTTGTGTTTGCTGCCCCTGCTGCAGCACGTGTCCAACCTCCTAACTGCCCCCACACTGTCAAAATACACAGACAGACGCGATCGTAAGACCAGTACTCACCATCTTTGATCTCTTGGGCAGGTCAATCCTCCTGACTCCCCACAAACTGAATCTCCTCTACAAGGCAGCTTACACTCGGAGGGCTCCAGTGGCAGCAGCACAGGGAACACCCATGATGACTTTGTTATGATTGACTTTGTAAGTGCCCTCATCAGTGCTCTCGTGTAACACCTGCATCTTAGATGGGCTTCAGGTGCTGGGACAATGGCAAATGATGTGGGAGTAGCTTTCAATGGGGGTGGAAAAGACCCACGATTGAGACTTCAAAACTACAGCTTGACAACCCCAAAACTGCAAAGACACTGATACTCAGAACCAACAGCTACAAATAAAATACTCTTTCAGTTCCCTACCAACACCTGGGCTTGGCATCCTCTCTCTAATGCCTAAAGAAGCCAGATTCCAATGAAATCCTCTCTTCCAAGTGCTCAGGCAAGCACAGATCTTGGCTGTTCTTCAGTTATTTAATATGCATTATTGCAGCAACAGTAGTAATGCCAAGCTGTTTACTGATAGCAGGTAATGAATTTACCTGAGATTATGACAAAAGGGAAGCCAAAGTCTCTGAATGGGAATTAACAGCGCTATCTTTGATTCTAGAAACCAGCATTTTCAAAAGACGACATTCTTCCAATGGACCTGGGGACTTTTTACCGTGAGTTTCAGAACCCCCCTCAACTCAGCAGCCTCTCCATTGACATTGGAGCGCAGTCCATGGCAGAGGATTTGGTATGGAACCCTGAAATTTCTGTTTGTGGGAATCATATGTCCCTATTCTTAGTTTGAAAAGAGGCACGTCTTCATAGAATGATAGAATAGTTTGGATTGGAAGGGCCCTTGAAAGGTCATCTAGTCCATTTGTCCATCTCAGACAAATGTAATGGCACACGTGAGCCTCTCAAACTGGTGTGTTTATCTTCAAGCTGAAAGCTGCTGTGACTTTGTGTCATTCAACCCCCTAAAACTAATCCTACCTCTGGTGGGTCAAACTTAGCGGCGAACTAGGCCTGATCTTGCAGCCCGAGCAGAGGTAAAATCCTGGTGTGGCTGGTGAAAGTGATGTCAGGGTGAGCACAGCACTGGGCCTGCAGGCACTGGAACGTGCTGCGGGGAAACATTAATCTGAAAGGCTCAGAGCTTCAGGTGGCTTCATGAAAGGCAGTGACATGAGCAGGTCATTGCGCTGCAGCCGGCGGGGGGGGAATTGCACAAGGTGAGGCCCCCGTGCACTTAGTGTTCCTGCAGAACAAACACACCCTGGGCAGAGTGCCCTTCTCAGGGTCACGCGCTGGATGCTGCTAGAGGACTTCTGGGTTTGTGCGTGTGGGAAGTGGAGCCCAGAGCAGTGGAGAGGGCTTGCACTGCTCAGAAACAGAATTTTTGCCTTAGATCGTGTGTTTAAAGTTTCCTTTTATCTGCTGTGAATGGGCCCTCATCTACACCCTCTTTGCCCTTCCAGGACTCGTTACCAGAGAAGCTGGCAGTCCATGAGAAAAACGTCAAAGAGTTTGATGCCTTTGTAGAAACCCTGCAGTGAAGCCGGTTCCCGGTATTTGCTGCAGCAATTCTTCCTCCTCAAGGCATCCTGGAGAATGACGTCGACGAGTATCTCTATCGCCCCTGCTCTGCCTCTCGTCTCACTTTGACTAGTTCCTTCCATCCAGTGAGCTTTCGTTGATTGCCGTCTTCAACAGCAGACACAGCTCATCTGCTGATTTTCCTCACCTTACACCACCGCGTAGTTCTGGGCCGCTTTTCCTGCTCACACTCAGTTTTGAATTTAAGACTTCGGTAGGGACNNCTGGGCCGCTTTTCCTGCTCACACTCAGTTTTGAATTTAAGACTTCGGTAGGGACGCGGGAAGTCAAACTCCAACCTATGAACCTTATTTTCTCTTCGGTCTCCGTTGTGTGGGGAGGGGCTTTGTGAAAAGTTGCCATCCGCTTCCTCTAGAGGTCCTACGCTGGCAGTTCCCCAGGTGTAGCTCCTGCTAACGGGACTTTTTTTCCTACAGTCTCCGTAGAAAGCTTTGGTTGGTTTCCAAGGCCTGTGTGTTCAGCAGATTCAACAGATTTTTTTTTTAAGTCCAGGACATCAGGGGGGGCGTTTCATCCTGACTTCAGCTGAGTGCCTGGAGGGAACATCAGCTTTGGGAACCGCGTAATACAAGTTACCTTTGTTTTCCCTCGCTTCTTAAGGAGCTGGGTCTCTACGGTCGTTAACTCTGGCTGATAAACTGGGCATGAAACCAGCCAGGAGAGCTTCCCAGGCTTCCTTCCTGAGCGTACTGCCCCTGGGCCATGGCGAGCTCCCGGGTGTTGCCCGTGGGCCAGCCTGCACGCAGCAGCTCTGCTGATGCCGAATTCATAATCTCCGCTTTTGAACCCTAACTGTAAATACTAGGAATCCTATTTCTTTAGGGTTACGTAACTAGGAGTCTTAGTCCAAGATTCTTTCCTCTAACCCCCGCAAACCTTCCTGCTTTATGGTTAATAGATGATCTTAAGAATCAAGAAATATTTATTGCTTTTAAAGAAACCTATATTTAAAAGATGTTCTGTTTTCATGTAGTAGTGCGGGTCGTTCTGCCCTGGAGCACTGCAGCCAGCAAGTGTGCCATGGAACCCTGGCCAGTGAGACTGGTCTCTCTTTGCAGGAAAATATCCAAGATATTTATTTTCTAAGACAGACTTGATTATTCTAATATAATACTCAGTTTTGGGGACTGTGTGTCTATTGCAGCCAGTCAGGGCCCGTTGACAGAATGAAATGCACACCTCGGAGGGGTGGAGGGGCAGGGACTAGGTAAAAAGCTGTATTCTGATAGGCAGGGATGGATTTGGAGCGTTCTTCAGCCGGTCAGAAGGCAGCTTTTTAAAGAAGCACATTTTGGGGGAGCTTATGGTACTTTTTAATCAGCTGGGTTTTGATTAGCTGAAATTTTATTTTTTTAATGATCTGGCTATCACCAGTGTGACTGGCTGACGGCGCTCTCTGGCTCATTTGGCTGTTGCGTGTCTTTTGCCTGATGTAAGGATGGGAGGAGAAACAGTGACACTAAACAGAAACTTAGATAAGGTAGGTAGGTCCTCTCTCCTCCTCCTCCCATGTGTAACTAGTGAGCAACTGCAAGACCCCTTACTGTCCCAAGACACTTCCCTTTTCTTTCTCCAGAAGTGGGGTTGTGTTGCCTCAGGATTGAAGAACCATCTTAATTTCCTTAGAGCGGCTTGAGTGACCAACCTTCTAGTTAGTGCAATGTGGCAGCTGCTTCCACTGGGCTGCTTTCTCAGCAGAAAGAGATGGCCAGCAGCTGAGGGGGGAACCCCACCTCCTCTCCAGAACACTATTTCTGAGCAAGGACCCAAGTTCAGAATGGAGTTGCTTGTCAGGTCAGAGCAACACAATGCTTTGAACTTGACCAGCTTCTTCGTTGAGTGATGTGTTCAGCAGGAGACCAGGTGAGCTCCAAAACTCTAGGTAAGAGCTTTATTGAAGGAAAACTACCCACCAGAACCTTTTTAGCTCACTCAACCAATTCAGCTTTTCACCAACCTCACACAGGAATTGCTCAGTCTTTGCAAAATAAGATGCACGAGCATTTAAGAAAGCTTCCAAGGTAAACAGCTCACAAGAAGGCTTAAGTTACCTGGGCTTTAACAAATATTTGATCCCCACAGCCAGAACCACCTTATTTTACAGGTGGAAGGGGTCACGGGAACACAAGGAATGAATAGATCAGCTGGCTTTCACCTCTGCTCATGAAGTTAGTCTCTGCCACCAGGTAGGAAGTAGCTGACAGGCAGGTGGTTGCTGTCACCTTTCTCTCAATGTACAAGCTGTGCTTGGGGGAAGAGATACCATCTGGGCTGCAGAGATGAGGTAAAGCCCTGGTTTCACACTGTCTACACAGAGAAGAATAGATTGGGTTGAACTTCCATCTAGCTGGTGCTCCTGCTGTCCTCTTCTCCCGCTGCCGAGCTGTGGAGTTGGCAGAAAGCACACCATTCTTGCTAATCCCATCTGGAAGGTCCCCTGAGCCAAATACTCGTGCTCATTTGTTGATGCAGTTCCTAACGTGGCTACAGCTCCCACATCTCATCGGCGTGGCGCGTTGTCGGGGGTTTTTTTTTCCTACTTCAAAAGGCTGGAAGTTTGCCTCCAGAAGCCGGTAGTGTTGAGCTGGATGGCCATAGCAATAAAGAGATCCTCTGGGGCTGAGTTACGTGCCTCTTTTCTGGACATTCTTTGGTTTCAACACGTAGTCGTTACATCTAGGCTTTGAGTTCCCTGGCCACCACACAAATGCTCTGCTCAGATCTGGCTGCTGCCATGCCCTGCCACAGATGGGGCTCCCAGGGCCGTTTATTTTGGCAGCCGCCCGCTCCGTTCTATATTAAGGACAGTATGTACGTAGCTGCTGATTTACAGATACTTTTGGGTGGAGGGGAAGGCTCCTCAATTGTATTGTTTTTGGAAATAGTCTCCAATGTACTTTAAGTGTTCAAAGAATTTCCAATAAAACTTTTACCTAAGCAGTGCTCCGGGGTGGGCTTTTCTCTGCGCGTAGTGACGGGCCTGGGGCATCCCCCAACCTCTTGGCATTTCTCCTCCAGGGAAGGGGATGAGGAGGAGAAGACGGAAGGGGTGCCTGGCTGGTCCCAGAGGGGGACTCTGGGGGAACAGTCCCACAGTGTTTGGGCCCAGTGACCCTCCCCAGCAAACTGGGAGATGGAATTATCTGTGTGTCCCACCCCAGCTGAAATATTAACCTTGTCTTTAAAAGAAAGGGGTGGGAAAAAGGAAAAAAAAAACAAAAAACACAAAAAACCCCACCAAAACCCAACCACCAGAAGAATTTGCATTGCACTTGCTTCCTCTTAGAGGCTTAAAAGGAGCGTGGGAACGTTTTGATCTGATAGAAGGGTTAGAGGAGACCAGTGAGAAGGGGAAAAAGTTACCACGGGTGCCCCCGCAGCAAGAAAGGCTGGGGAGAGCCCCCGCTGCTCGAACAAACTGAACAGTTGGGGTCTGGCGTTGCTTAAAGTTAACCCTTTGTAACCCACCGCGCCACGGAAGGTGCTGACGCCTTTCCCTGTGAAGGAAAGGCAAAATGGTAAAAATCCACGTGTAAAAGTAACAACTGTTGATTTAAGCTGCAGTGTAAAGAGTGTCTGGTTGGTATAAAGGAGAGAAAGTGGATGGAATGGCAGGAATGGGAAAAAGGAAAAAAATGTATAGTGGAAGCAACAATAAAGGGAAATATTCTCGCGTGGGGAACCTGGATAACTCTTAAAAGCAGTATTTTCTTAACCTTATCTTCAGGAAGAGACACACAAAACTGAGCATCCCACTGAACCTTACAGATTCTGATCTATCCACGTTATGTGTGTGTGTGTGTATCATTTCATGCACTTACAAAAGACACTCCAAAATGGGGGGAAAAATATAAACTGTTGGCAAACTGGCATAAATGACCCGGGGGATCTGGGCCTTCAGTATCTACCCTCCACTACCTCACCAGTAAGAGAAGGGATTGGAAAAACCCATCAGCAAATAAGTGAAAAAGTAAACAGTCCTAGAAGGATGATTAATGGCCGAGGTCATAAACAATCGACTCCCAGCCAATTGTGAGCCTGTTCATGTATTTAAAATAAGAAACATGTTCTCCAAATAACAGCCTTAAGGCCCCGGGGCAGCGACACGGGCAAACACATCCCATTGTAACATTTGTTTACACTGTGTTGAGTTCCCTCCATCCTGCCAACTCTTCAGCACCCTGCCAGGGAGGGACCCAGCTGCTCCCGAGGCTCCTCTGAGGCCAGAGTAGATATTTCCCCCGTGGGTCACCGTGACCGAGCCCGGAGATGGAACCAACCCCTGCACTGGCAGGAGGTTTGAGATACTGCTGTAGAATCAACGTGTTAACCACACTGGCCCCAACACGGGGTTGGAAAGGGCTGGGAAATCATGGCCTCTAGCCAAAAGCACCACCCACGTGAAAAAGCTCCAGAGCAGCAGTTAGTAAACCCCTCAGCTCTCGTCCTGAATACAACCCAGTGAGCCACGGCAGGTACAGAAGTTACTAACTGGGACTACAAGGGCCATAGGCAAAGTCTTACCTGTGAACTGATGCCAAAACCACCTCTGCCTTCTGCCCCACGGCGGAGAGCTTGGCACCAGGCAACCCCGAGCGACGCCGACACACGGCAGGAGAACTGGCAAGGCTGGGAAGCCCTTAATTGGATGGCTTATCAGTAATAAAAACTGAAAAGCAGCATGCAGTTTTAAAGATGCTGAAAGCGTTAACATCAACATGAACACACCATCCACATGAGAAGGCCAGTGGCCAGAGCTCCAGTGGCCATTTTAGCTCCAGTGCTCTCCCTTCAACTCCCCGTTCTCCCACCCACTATTGGGTTCACTTGTGGCTACACCTGTACTGTTAATTGGAGTAATCACTTTGCATACAAGAGCCTTTCAAGTAGCCAAAAAGGCTTACTGATGTAGCCAGCAAATCACAGCGTCTTTAGGAAAAGGCAGTTAAGTGTATGTGGATCGAGGGGTGGGGTGGAGTGGTCCTGACCAGAAGATTGAGCATCCAGGAGTTAGTGATCCACGTCAATTTCGAGGAGAAGGTGGAGGCCTCTGCTGGACTTATCCCCTGGCCACCAGGACACACTTAGCCAGCTAATCCCAACCGGAGAGCCCGCAGCTGGCTCCCACTCCGCACCTGGTGACACCACGAGCCCGAGTCCACCCCTGGGAAAGGGCAACCCTGCTCGTCGTGACGGGGAGACGGTAACAAGGAAGCCCAGCCCCGCTCGGGGAAGAGCCAAACTTGCAATACTTCATTTTTGTTTTAATTCCGTTTCCAGCCTGAGGCTCCTGCAAACTGGTATTTCTTCCAGAGTTCCTCACGCAGGAGCAGGTTCCTACCCACGTTCCTCCCTCTCCGCGTGGCTGTGGTTGGCGGCGTGGCCAGCCTGGCTTCTCCTTCTTGCAGATGTGCCACAGCTGCTGCCCACTCCACAGACACACCCGCATCTGGGATTACATTTCGACTTTTATTGAAATACAAAAAGTGCAAACTGTGAAATAGAAGGTCGGTGCAGATTAGAAGGAAATAAACCATGTGAACCGTGAGAACCTCAGCCCTGCACCTGACGAACATCAACAACAACAACAACAAAAAAAAAGGCATTGGGGAACACCAGCAACAAAAGCAAAAAGCCAAAAATTTTGCACAGGAGCCCCTGTGCGTAAAAGAGAACCCGGGGACCAAACCTGGCCCTCAACTCTCTCTCTCCAATTAGCAAACGTTACCACAAGGCATCCAGATGGCCCCAACCACCCAGAAGCTCTGGTGTGAGGACACGGCTTGGGCCAGGGAGTGAGCAGAGGCCATGAAGACAGGAGGAGGCTGAGCAGAGGGGAGGGGGGTGGGTGCTAAAAAGCAGAGGGTTGAAATGGAGCAAGTACCACCCCCCCGTCCCACCACCCCCGAGGAGAAAACCTTCAGGTTTCGCTAACCTGAAAGATGAACCAGGGAAGAGACCCTTGGGCAGCCCTACACCAAGAAAACCCACCAAGACCAGCACCTTAACGAGATCCTGCCCCCACCTACACTTGGCAGAGAAACCCAGCCCAGCCAGCGCCCTGCCGGCGTGAGGAGGGGGATTCAACCCCCTGGGCTTGGCTAACGTGGGCTCTGGTGGCCAGTCACCCAGCACAAGCTCCAGGCTGGCCCATGCCCCTTCCTTATTCGTGTCCCAGGAGGGATATTTCACTACAAGTCCCTCAGGAGAGCAGACAGCAGGAGCAAAAGGAGCCCTGGTTACTGGTGCCTGCTCCAGGGCCCCCGGCAGTTCCAGCAGGAGGAGCAGCAGAGGAAAGGGGATATTTACACTGGATCCCTTCCAGGACTTAAGCACTTTCCCACCATGAGCAGTAGCAGCTTCCTGAACACCCTCCAAATCCACTCCCTGCAGGCACTGAACTGGAGCAGGCTTTTATCCCTGCCTGCAGGGGATGCACCAGGCTCCATTTTGCTAAAAATAGGACACCTTATTTCAAGAGTTCACTTTAAAAAAGAAAAATAATTTTAAAAAAATTATAGAAGGAAAAAAAAACCAACAAAAAGCACCCACCAAACAAATTCCAGCCAGAACACGGACACTTGCAGCAGTCCCTGCTCTCCTGGTGGAGAGGAGCTAAGCTTTGGAGAGCAGACTTTGGCCTCTTGAGGGATCTGCTTGGCAGGGTAACGTGGGAAAAAGCACTGAAGGGGAGAGGGGCCCAAGGAAGCTGGTTAGCATTCAAGGACCACCTCCTCCAAGCTCAGGAGTGGTGTATTCCAAGAAAGAAGACACGGGGCAAAAAAGCCAGGAGGCCTGCATGGATGAAAGAGGAGCTCCTGGACAAGCTCAAAAGCAAAAAGGAGGCCTACACAGCATGGAAGCAAGGATGGAGGAGGAATACAGAGAAACTGACCAAGAGGCCAGGAACCAGATTAGGCGAACTAAAGCCCAGATAGAATTAAATCTGTCCAGGGACATCAAGGACAAGAAGAAAAACTTCTTTAAGTATGATGTCAGAGATAAAGGCAAGACTAGGGAAAATATAGGCCCTCTCCAGAAGGAAACGGGAGACCTGGTCACCCAGGATATGGAGAAGGCTGAAGTACTGAATGACTTCTGCCTTGGTCTTCACCAGCAGGGGCTGTAACCACACCACCCAAGTCACAGAAGGCAAAACCAGGGGCTGCGAGAATGAAGAACGACCTGCTATGGGAGAAGATCAGGTCCAAGACCATCTAAGGAACCTGAAGGTACATAACTCCACGGGATGTGATGAAATCCATCCACGGGTCCTGAGGGAACTGGCAGATGAAGTTGCTAAGCCACTTGCCATCATATTTGAGAAGTTGTGGCAATCTGGTGAAGTTCCCACTGACTGGAAAAGAACATAACCCCCATCTTCAAAAACGGAAAAAGGAAGACCCGAGGAACTACAGGCCAGTCAGTCTCTGCCCAGCAAGATCATGGAGCAGATCCTCCTGGAATCTCTGCTAAGGCACATGGAAACTAAGGAAGTGACTGGTGACAGCCAACATGGCTTCACCAAGAGCAAATCATGGCTAACAAATTTGCTGGCCTTCTACGATGGTGTTACAGCGTTGGTGGATAAGGGTAGAGCAACAGATGTCATTTACATGGACTTATGCAAAGCGTTTGACACTGTCCCGCATGACATCCTGGTCTCTAAATTAGAAAGACATGGATTTGATAGATGGACCATGCAGTGGATCAGGAACTGGCTGGATGGCCACACTGAAACAGTTGCAGTCAATGGCTTGATGTCCAAGTGGAAGCCAATGACGAGTGGTGTTCCTCAGGGGTCAGTACTGGGACCAGTGCTGTTCAACATCTTTGTCAGCAACACAGACAGTGGGATTGAGTGCACCCTCAGCAAGCTTGCTTATGACACCAAGCTGTGTGGTGCAGTCGACACACTGGAGGGAAGGGATGCCATCCAGAGGGACCTAAACAGGCTTGAGAGGTGGGCCTGTATGAACCTCATGAAGTTCAACCAGGCCCAGGCACAAATACAGGTTGGGCGGAGAACAGATTGAGAGCAGGCCTGAGGAGAAGGACTTGGGTGGTAGTGGTGGACAAGAAGCTCAACATGAGCCATCAGTGCGCTGGCAGCCCAGAAAGCCAAACACATCCTGGGCTGCATCAAAAGAAGCGTGGCCAGCAGGTCATGGGAGGTGATTCTACCCCTCTACTCTGCGCTCGTGAGACCCCACCCGGAGTACTGTGTCCAGCTCTGGAGTCCTCAACACAAGAAGGACATGGACCTGTTGGAACGGGTCCAGAGGAGGGCCATGAAGATGATCAGAGGGATGGGGCACCTCTCCTATGAAGACAGGCTGAGAGAGAGTTGGGGTTGTTCAGCCTAGAGAAGAGAAACCTCCGAGAAGACCTTATAGACTCTTCCAGTACCTGAAGGGGGCTACAGGAGAGATGGGGAAGGACACTTGATCATGGAGTGGAGCAATGGGACGAGGGGTAACAGTTTTAAACTGAAAGAGGGGAGATTTAGATGAGATCTCAGGAAGAAATTCTTTCCTGTGAGAGTGGTGAGACCCTGGAACAGGTTGCCCAGAGAAGCTGTGGCTGCCCCATCCCTGGAGGTGTTCAAGGGCAGGCTGGATGGGGCTTTGAGCAACCTGGTCTGGTGGGAGGTGTTCCTGGGGGTATTGGAACTTGATCTTTAAGGTCCCTTCCAACCCAAACCATCCTGTGATTCTAAGCTTCCCTCAGCCCTGCTCCTCTCACTACTGGGCAGGGCATGGTCCTTGCTGCTCCACAGGGCTGGAATGTGCCAGCCTCCCCAGGGAGCTGGGGCTGCGCACAGGGCCAAGGAAGGCTTCACACCCTGGCACACAGGCACTTCCCCTTTCAAGTTGCTGACCTTGGGCTTGTTTGTTTGGAGAAGTCACCTGGGTTTGCCTTTCCTCGAGGGGGATATAAGCAAGGCCAGTGTCAGAGCACCAGGTCTCCCGCCACACTGAAGCCTACACAGAGTGGGGTTCCTCCAGGGAAAGAGGGGCTGCACTGGGCTCCCTCAGCCTCCATGCTCCTCCCAGGCTGCCCAGAAATAAACACTGGGGCAATTACACCTCTCTCCACACTGTCCATCCCGGATTACTCCTCCACAGCTCCTCAGCCCTGCTAACTTCCTCTAGCAGAGATCGCAGGTAAATTAGGAGCCGAGTATCTCCATCTCCAAAACATTTATTTGGTTACTCAATTCATATTCTGGCCAAACAGGAAGACTCCCCCTCTTGGAAGAGGGAGACTAAACAGCCGTGTAGCCTCCACAGGGCAAAATTCCCCAGTATCTAGAAGGGATCAGACCCAGCCCACTCCTAGAACATCTCTTGCTCCAGCCTCACTAATGCTCGGTTTCTTGCTCACTGGTTCCCACCCACGTGTTGGTGTGTCTCCTCTGAGCCAGCTGGAGAGCTGGCTGGACCTGCACTGCCCGGCAGAGCTGCCTACGTTCTCATCCATCCCCCTTCCAGAGCTTAGCAAAAAGAGCAATTTCCATCATTCCTGCAGCAGACATCACGTATTTCGATTACAGCTGTGGCACCGACCTTTGGTCAGCGTTTAAAGGCAGGCTTAAAATATTATGAAAAAGAAAGTTCTATTTAGAATCCAGTAGCTTTTTAAAAATGAGTTCTGCTTGGTCCAAAAGGTTTGTCCCTGTGGCCAGATGCAGCAGGGAGGACTGGCCCAGGCACGCAGGCACAAGATATAAAGATACAAGACCCCAGGGAAGTAAGGCTAGAAGCTTCCTACTAACACCACGCCGGGCCCAGGCTAAGGAGAAGGATCTCCTGGAGCTCAGGTAATGGGAATGCTGCAACCCAAACCCAACAGTGATGCCCTAACGGTCTTGCAGCTGCTTTGGGAAAGCTCCAGGCCCACCAGGCTCTGTGCCTGCCCTGCGGACAACCCGATCTCTCCTGCCGTGCCCAGGGCATACAGGATGCATCTCCTTCCATGGTAGGATGGAAGGGAAGGTATGAAGCAAGGAGGAGACGGGGTAAAGGCCCTTGGCATGGAATTGCTGTTCCCTCACAGCTTTGGCACGTTGAGTGCTCAGCACCTGGGCAGAAATTCGTCACCCAGGCCTGGTGCACTCCAGGGTGAGGGTTAGCCTCAGTTCCTAGACCTTCCCTCAAGGCCATGCTCTCTGTCACACTGTGCTGGGGAAAGTTCTGCTCAAAAAGACAACCAGCAAAGGCGGTCTGTGCCAGTCAACACAGGTACACACGCCTGGTGGAGGAGAAAAGGCCTCGTGCTGCTGCAACAGGGAAAGGCAGTGGTCCTCATAGAGTTCACCAGTTCAGTGCCACCAGGACACTTGCTCCCTGCCATTCAGACTCACCAGCTGCCACAGGGCCCCAGCCAGCCCCCTCTGCAAAGCCAGGTCTGCCCTTAACCTTCCAGCTGGGCTGGAAACGCTGCTGGAAGGACATATGGGAGGCACCTCACCCACTACACCCCAGCAAACACTGATTAACATCTGAAACGGGTGAAGCCAGAGGGGTTCAGGCTAAATTCAGCTTCCTCGTATTGGAGTCTGACAGGTAATACAGCCCATGTGCCACCAGCCTGTCCTTCACTTGCCCTTGTCAAAAGCAGGGGGTCAAGAGTGGTGTTTGCAAGTGCAGGACATGCACGAGGGCTGCCGGGCTCCCTGCCCTGTCATGGGTGCCTCTGGGGAAAGGCAGGATGCACGTTCAGCGCCGAGAGACGGCACTCGCAGCAAGAACATCTCTGCCACAAAACCCAGCAAGCCTGCCCGAGCCCAGACAGCCCAGCTGAGGCGAAAGGAGGGAGCTGGGGCTACTGGGAGCTTAAACAAAAGAAGATCTTTGCTGAGGAAGGGACCAGGAGGGCAGAAAAACTGCAGGTGAGGGAAGGAGGAAAGGAAGGCAGGTCATCTGATAGGGCACCAGACTGGTGATGAGTCCTCCTGTGCAGCTCCTCCTCCCTGGAGGAGCTGCACAGACTGGCAGGTGGGTTAGGACTCCACTCTCAGCAGCTGGGAGACCAGCTCCCCTCCCCATGTGGAGCAGCAGGTCTCCTGCTCGCTTACTTACGCGCTTTCTCCACCATCTCCACAGCCCACAGCTCATCACCCAGAGGATCAATGGTCCCTTTGCACTGGAGACAGCTTGTGAACAGCTCCAAGACAAGGTGGGAAAGAAGGTGGGAAGGTGGGCACAGTGTGCTGGTGCGGCCTGGCCTGGATTCAGGCCTCCACATCCTCAAAGAGCTCCTTCTGGTGGTCCAGCAGGAACTTGGTAAAGGTATTGATGGGGTTGATGGCTTTTAGGGTGATGGCTACGTCTTTGGCCCACAGCAGATTTGGACCAAACACAACTGCCAGGTTGGTGTTTGTCATCTTGTTTCTGTCACTGTGAGCAGAGACCTATGTGGGAAGGAAAGAGACCATTGTGAATTCTACAGAACACCACAGTAGCTGCCCTCTACCCTCTCCAAAGCCAGAGCTGACAGATTCCCAAGGGCAAATAGGAGGAGAGAAGCTGAAGGCCCAATGCCAGAAGATGCCTGGGGGAAATACATGTGGAATCCAGCATTCAGGAGGTGTGGCTTAACCACCAGGCCATATCATAACAATAGGACCATGAGCACCATCAGCCAGTATCTCTACAGTCCAGATTACCACTCAAAACAAAATGATCTTCCCTCTTGCTAGAATGGCCTTGCAGTGGCTTCCCCAGCAGCAGAAAGTTCTGTAGGGCGGGTCTGAGACCCCTTTTCTAGTGTAATTTTCTACTCGGCTATTTTGCAGTTGTACCTCCACCCTGGGGAGGTTTCAGCCTCCCTGAGACCAACCACATGGGCTTAATGCCCACCTGCACCTCTCAGCATTAGGAGAAAGCAACTCGCTTAGGCTAGTTCATCATGATCATCCTGGGGCTCCGTATAACAAGAACATAAGGTAAAGAAAGGCAATTTCCTAGCTGGAGACCCATTTCCTCTCAAAGGAAAAGAGGGAGCAGGCACTCAAAAAGCTGATGGAAGGCACTGGCAACTGAACTGGAATACAACTGCCCACCTCTGGAGCAGCTAGCTCATTGGTAGGTCCTGTTTCCAGTTTGTCACACTCACCTGCACCAGAAAGGCTGTCAGTAAATGGAGCACTTGGTAGTTTTCTTCTGGCAGAGTCTGGAGTGTTTTGCGAACAACGTCCACACGATTTACCTCTTCCACATCTAAAAATCAAGAGACAGGACAAGCAGGTCCATGAGGAATCCTCAGCACCCACCCCACCGAAAGCCCTGTTTGCAGTCACAGGGTATCCCACATAGGGCTCCCCCCCACATCTTTGCCCTTGGCCAGTGCAACATTCAGGGAGTCGCACACCCTTGTTATGACTCACTCTGGAAGTTGACAACATCACTGTAGAGGCCAAAAGTGAGGAGGGGCTCAGGTAGCTCCCTCAAGAAGGTCTTGAGAATCACAGCAGGAAGGTGGACGTCTTCATACTGCTGGAAATCTACAGGCACACCTGAGAAAGTAGAGCAGAGACTCAGGGCTCACTGGCCAAAGCAGGACCTCCTCCAGACAAAGAATGGGATGTGGTGGTCAGAGCCCAGAACTAGGGAGGCAGTCTTTTAAAGAACACAGAGAGGGTACTGATACACCACATCTCCTAGCAGAGCGCAAAAAAGTGTCCCAAAACGCAAAGCACTGCTGAATCCAGCAATACATCTTCAGAAGTCACCAAATGAAACAGATGACCAAGTTTCTTCCTGATCATCTTCAGTCCCTTCAGTACAACCAGACTAAGACGGTATATCCCAGCCCGAGAAACAGGGAAATTTTCAGGAAGAAAAAGGGCAGTAAGGGGAACATGAATGGGAAGGAACATGTTTTCCACGATAGCAGAAGTATCAGATGCTTCTCCCTTGAAACTCAGGTCATACCCTGATGGGGTCTCACCTAGAGGCCTATCAGAGAAGGAGAGGAGCCATGATGGACTAGTTCCAACACAGTTCCAACTGGACTGGAGTAGCTAGGGAACGAGAGGGGCTCTGCTGAGTTTGGGCACTTACCCATGTTGTACTTTTGCTGGACCTCCCTGACAACCTGTGTATTTGCCGATCTCCGGAAAATCCCCTCTGTAGTAAGAGCTGTGAAGTGAGAGCAGATGGAGAAGAAAGATCAGCCACGCCAGAGTCTCTAAACGCTTGTCTTAACAATCATAAATCCATGCTGTGAGGTGTTCAGACAGATGTTAACAAGTCCCTTTGAGTATTGCAATTCTTTCTGCTTCCACTACCAGGCAAAGGATACAAGGAGCATTTTGCTACCCTTATACAAGTGGGAGTATGGATTACTGGAAGAAAGAAGTCTCCTAAACCTTTCATAATCTCTCTTGAAGGCTAACTCACCTAGTTCAGGCCTTTACATTCTAGACTGCTGTTCTTCTTTATCTTACCACACTCCGGATGGGAATTTGGTTGGAAGAGAGGCCACTGATAGGGAATTAAGAGGGGCTGTAGCTTCCCCTGAACACTTACCGTGCTCCTGCAAGTGAGCAATGGTGTCTCTGACCACCAGAGGAACAGGAGACTGATCAGCACTCTTCTCCCTGAGGCTGCAGGAAGAGACAAAACATTACAAATCACTGGTCCTCCCTGCCCTGCAAGCAGCCCCCGAGTCTTGCAGTTGTCCACACAAGCTCTACCAGATAGGATCAAAAAGGACTAAGCTTCCTTTTTGCCTCCTCATAGCAGCAAGGGCAGAAAGAAGCTGACACAAGACAGAAATATATATGGGATAAGTTTACCCACCCTGCTGTTGTAATGGAAGAAATACCAACCCAATGGCTGTCAGGGAAGAAAGTGTTCTCTGCCACCCTCCTATTCGATGGTCTGTGCTGACTGAGAGCATGGAGCTGCTCAGCCCTCTCAGGCTGCTGACAAGCTCTGGGACACAGCACTACAGGGGTTACATTTGGAAATGTTGTCTTGAAGCCAGGCAACGTGTTCCCAGATTGCTTCAGAGCAGCTGTCTGGCCACACAGTACCAGCTCCTCCTCATTCCCCAGGGAAGCAAAATCACACTCAAAGTTAAAAATCCCTTCCCCACTTAGCCAGTAGCACTAGCCCTTGCCAGTGTCTGTGTTTGGTTGTGTCACCGTGCAGGAATGAGGGATGGGAATCAGTACAAGGGTGAATAGAAGTGCTTTTAAAATAGAATTTGTGATATGGAAAAATCTAAAATAAATACCACAGCCCTAAAGACACCTCCATCAGCCTCCTACGGACTTCCTTTGCTTAAAGGAAGTTTCTAGTGGCATAAAGCTGTCCTCATGGCCCTTACTTTGCTCCTCCCTTAGTGACCCTTAGCAGCAGAAACAAGCTCATCCTAATTTAGATACAATCTAGCTGGGGAATCAAGAGGGTGGAACTGAACTGAGTCAACCAGGATCCAGACACGAGCGCAGAGTTCCTCAGAAGAATGACTAAAGCTTTGTAGGAAGTTTGAACTGCAAGAAATTTTACAGCCATTTTTGCTGCTGTTCAGTTCTAAGTCTGGTGACCTCACATCAAGCAAGTAAGGGTAAAAGCAACACAATTCAGAGATACTCACTGCTGGAGCGAGACTCCGAACTGCTGGTTTGGCAGCGGTGGGCGCGGGGGTGTTGGCTTCTGGGGCACCTGTGAGGGTTTCTGCAGGGATCTCAGATATTCATCGTATCTGTGGCAAAACATAGACTAGTAAAAAGCCACTCCACCTCCCAGAATGAGCGTGAGCCCAGCACTGCACACCCACTGGTAACAGCTCCAGCCTAGCATGGTAGATTCCATCTATGCGAAAACAGGACAGGCAGCTGTGGAGCACAGGGGAAACATAACAAACATCTGGTTGCCAGAAAAAAAAAAAAAGCAGGGAGAAAGGAATATCTATCTGGAATCAGGAGCTGGAGTAGCTGAGGATGACAGACTGTGTGGGCAGGAGGCCAGACAGCACTGCTTGTGATGAGACAGTTGCCTCTGTGTGTGAGGCACAGGGAATCAAACTGGTAGAACCGAGATTTTGGCAACTTTGGGAAGTCCCAAAGACAAGCTGAACTGTGCAGAGAGAGCAAAGCAGGTCCCCAGACACAGCAGATGCTCACCCCGAGCTCCAGGTCACTGTTAAGGTCAGGAGCTTGCAGAAAGTCCCTGAGGGGAGAATGGGAGAGGCAGGACTGGTGCTCCACCAGAGGAGGATTTTTAACTCAAGGACAGAACTGGGCACTGGGGCCAAGGACACACAGGAGAGAAACAATAGTCTTCAAGGCAATTTGTCACCACTCCCTCAAAACCACTGCCTGAGTGGAATATCTCTCCCTCCTCTTGCCACTCTGCCAGAAAAGTCCCCTCTCACAGAGCCCTAAGCAAACAGGAGACAGGCAGCACTCTCACTTCAGCACTTGGCTTGGGATCCCCAACTGTTCCAGCTTCACATACTCCTCCAGCTCACTAAGGTAGTTCACATAAAAAATCTTGCGTCCAAACTTAAAGCTGAAAAACAAGAGAAAAGTAGGTATGTGAGGAATCAGGAAATCCAGTATCAGAACAGACTTCTCGCAGGTAAGGAGAGCAGGGGTCTGAAAGAGACAGCAACGAGGCAAAGGGGCAGGTATGGCTGAGCAGCACAGATGTGACCCACACAGCAGCTCTCCAATTCCATGCATTTTACCAGATGACAAGACTTTCCAAGTCACATTAGAAACCCTAGCAGCAGCAGGCTCCCTAAAACGCTGGATTTCTCCTTCCTAAGTAGGCTGGAGAAAGTTTTTTTCCCAGTTATTTTACAGAGTTAGGATTTCAGCATCAACACAATGAATTAAATGTAATTTGGACGGATGCTCTCACTTCCTTTCTCATTATTAGCAGAGCCTGCAACACTTCACTTCTACTTGGCTGGAGAGAAAGGGAGCAGCACCGAGCTGCAGACTCTGTAGGTTCCCAAAGCAGTACTTCCTATGTCTGAGTATTTCTGAGCTGAGAAACAGGAGGAGATAGCACAGGGCGAGAGACTCCAGGGTAGACTCAGCAGTCTGGGCTCATCTAGTCCCCCCCTGAGAATGTCCCATTATTCCCCTGCAGTGTGAAGATGTGGGTGAGCCTCCTACGCTGCTTCCTACCTGATCAGAGGCTTGAAGAGAATCAGCAAGGTCTTGATGAACATGGTTGGGTGCACAATATACAAGGCTTTGATGTTCTTCTTGTACCTGCCAAGAGAAGCTAAGTAAGGATGAGCTGGACTTTAAGCAGAGGAACCAAGCTTTCCACAAAATTAGGCTACAGAACAGGATGTCACATCCTTGCTTGCTGCAGCCTTACTCACTTGCGATCAAATTCCCTGTAGGCATCCCGCAGCCAGCTCAGGGATGGCTTGTTCTCACTGGTCAGGCCATGGTGAAGGTACACCAGCGTGTAATCACTCTCCACGTACTGGTCCAGTGTGAATTTCAGGTACCTGAGAAGAGACAACTGCGGAACTCACTTCATGCTCTGCCACAGAGAGGCTCTTCCTCCCTTTGGGCCTCGTTTTTGTGTGCCATAACAAAGGACTTGCATCCCCAGCGAAGGAGCTAAGCACTTTGGGAAGACATGTCCAGCTAAAGAAGCTACTGCAGACAGACCTGGCCCCAGGAATCCAGCACCTGGGAATTATGTCAGGCTTAAGAAGTTAGCAGCAGCCTCCTAAGACACTACTCACCCCAGCAGTTTCACATGATCAAGCTGATGACTTGGGGGCATCCGGCAGGCACTGAACAAAATGACTTTCCTTCCATATTTGTCATCACCTGCAGATGAAATGCCAGAGATTACAGGGAGTTTAAGGACTACATTATGGTCTTGGCAGCAAGGGGTAAACAGAGAATGGGAAACCACCATAAAAACGCAGAAGTCTGGATTTTCACAGCTGCCAGCAAAGCTACATCTGATTTTCAGCAGAGTTACCACAGGCCTAGTATGGAAGAAAAAACCTGAACACCAAGGGCTGGGCAAGTCAACAATGTGAACGGAAAACAGGAGTCCATGCTCCAGTCCTAAAAGAAGAGGAAGGATTGGAAGCCAGGGTGCCCTGAGGCATATGGGGATGGAGGCCTCAAGTATAGAGCAGAGCGTTCAGAGCATTAATCCTGCTCCACTGCCCAGGGAGACCTCCACTGCCCAGGGAGACCTCCACTGCCCAGGGAGACACCACCAAAACTGCCCTTCACAGGCACAACCACCACTCCTTCCATCCTGCACACAGTCCCAGACCAACTGCTTGTGGTCTGGTGCATTTGTTTCTTGTTTCACCTGAAGCTTAGTCCTGCACACAGGACAAAGCTGTTTCATACTCTGGAAACCAAGAAATTCCTAGAAACAGGGCAGTCCCAGTCACATCCCAAAGACGAGAAGCAAGCATCATCACAAGCCTCTTCTAGGAATGGACCAAGAAGGGCTGCTGGCTTCTCCAAGGAAATTGCCAAACAAGCTGTTCACTGCTTCCTGGATTTTTCCATCCGCAGAGATAATTTTTCCAACCTGAGCTGGAAGGAGCTGCAAAGCGTGGTACAACAGAGCATTCTGTGTAAAAACCCAGCAGAAAACAGTCCCCATCACACTGGAGCCACACAACCCATAAAGCACCCTTATCTCGGGGAGGACGCTCCCAGCCACCACTTGAGGCTGCAGAGACAATAAGCCAAGTTTTCCCCAAAGCAAGCCTTCATACATCAGTGGACCTCTGCCAGCACAGATCTCAGCCCCGTGAACAAAACCCAAGCAGATGGGCATGACCAAGCTCAGCAGGCATGTTAGGGGAACTGTGAGATTTAGATAAGTTAGAACCAGGTCACAAATCTTTTGGACATAGGGAATTTGAGGGAAAGTCTGGTTCTCTCCCAGACACAACACCCAATCCATTTCCATAAGGATGATTGGGTGTTTATTTTTGTCAGAATTAGGTTGATGGTTGGACAAGATGATCTTTAAGGTCCCTTCCAACCTAGAAGACTCTGTGATTCTGATTTGCTTTTTAGCAGCAGTGGAGATGAAATGGCTCCTTTAGTGTGAAGGGTTAAAGTCTTTCCAAATTTCTTCCTACTCACCCTGCTCCAAGAGCTATGTTTTCCTGCCGAACAAACGAACATGGAGCAGTGGAAGGGGCTACTGAGGTTATACACACCACCACCCTCCTTCCTCGCCTATGGCACGACCATCCCATACAGACCACAGCACAGAAAAGCAGCAAGGATCACTACTTATGGAGGACACCCCTGAAATACATCATTCCCCTTAACAGGTATCTTTTCCATTTACAATATACGGAGCATGCACCCATTTTCTCACCTTTGCATGGGCCCTGGCCCTCAACTACTGCTTGGTTACACTTGTCATGCAACAACTGACATCTCAAACCCGTGGCTTCCAGGAACACTGCCTGTTCATCACAGGTGACCACCTGGTGCTGCAAATGGCAGCCAGAGAACTCACATACACCAGCCGTGACATTAAGATGCTACTAACTCTGCTTTATCCCCATCCTGGCCAGAAGAACGGATGCCCTTTCTACTTCTTCCCTTATATTTTTCCCCTCTCAAGTCCCATTTTCAAGTCACCAGACAACACGAGACAGAATTTACTGATGCACACAAGCCAGAACCTCTACAAAAGCTAGGGACGCTGAGACAGCACTAGGTACAGGCTAGGAAAGGGGTGGCATCGGCCATCACATTGACATACACATGCGGAGGTAAGGGGCGATTAGGGAGGAAGCATGACCCAGAATGCAGGACTAGGAGAGAGTGATGCAAGGCTTATCTGGAACCACCAGATACAGTCACAGCCAGCCCACAAGACCAACATGACATTGCATATCCCACGGTAGCCCACTCTCTGCCTAGCCCAGAGTTTCTTGGTACCTTGCTATGTGCTTTAGGGTTGGGTCTAATGCTCATAAGCTGTCTATAAAACAAAGGTGCAGGCTACAAAGTCCCAGGCAAGGACTACAGCATACTGTGACTCTTCTTAGTGGTCTTGAGCCACTCGTGTGTCTCCATCTGGAAAACAAAAAGTCCTGCCTGCACAGAAGAAGACGGCAGCATCTGAGAATCTGTTGAGTTTTGAAGTGATGGAAGAGAATGGTCAGAAAGACTACAGATCTTTGCTAAAGTCAGAATAGGTGCCCTCTTCAGTTAAGTGAGAGGCTGCATTTCACACCAGAGTGGACGATTTGAGGGCCAGAAGAAGACTGCAAGCTTGATCAAGGCAAGCTTTGGTTGTGAAGAACGGCAGTACAGCACCACGTTCATGCGATGTTACGCGTGGCCACATACTCGGTTCAGGCTCCTGGGCACTGATTTCCAGACCTGATAAGTCACAAGTTAGGAACCACATAGCTTAAACACCTTCCTCTGGAGTGACATGAAAGCCTGTGGCAGGATCTATGTGAAGTCTAGAATCTAGTTCCTTATATAGCCTTGGCAAAAAGAGCTGGGATCGCTGGTAAAGAAGAAACAGACAATCCATGATTCTACCAAAGGGGAGATGGCGTATTTCTCCTGGATAATTCCCTGGGCCAAGCACATCAAAAGATAGTCTATAGTCCTTCAGATGAATGAAAAAGGAGTGGCCTGTTTTGCCTTCCAAATCAGAACGAATTTATGCATGAGACCTACACAGGAGCCAGCACACTCATTACGGAGTTCTGGGTTTCACTCCAGTTTCATCTGAGCTCAGCCTGTCAACAACACTTTCAAAACAACCAACCGCGACTCCTGTTTCCACCTGACATCTATCAGATCAGTCTGGTTCTTCCAGACATCACAAAATTCACCTCCTGAGCATCAAGGGTGAACAATCAGTTATTCCAACTTATAAACAAGAATGTAAAGCCCATTCCATGCATTCTTGACTGTCGGAGGAAACTGCCTCCAGGTGGCCCCTCCACCTCAGACCAGATTCTTATCATGTTTGATCTTTCCCAGATGCTTCATCTCTTGTGCTGTTTGCTCTCCTCTTTGCAATATTAATCATAGGTATCTAGGTTTTTACCTCTTGTTTGCAATTGCAAATTGCCAACGTTTCCACTGAACACAACTATAGACCAAGTAATCACTCAGCTTCTCAGGCTGTCTCCTACCTCTCCCCCGCGAGGAATGAATCACAGAGCACCCCAACAATGTGCATACCTTTGTAAGTTAATACATTAAAAATACTTTCAATCGACACCAGAATGAAACTACCTCCCTATAGGATATAATTCAGATGTTATTTTGTTAGCAACAAAGAGCAAGACAGCAGTCAATCTGCAAAGCCTACCCAGTCAAGACCGCTGCTCATCTAAAGAGCTATTGACTTGTGGCACTAATGGACACGGTAATTCTCCTGAACGTTGTTATGGTGCTTTTAAGGCTCAGACACAATTTCTCCTCTCATTTCCAGTGCACTTCTGAGACAAGGGGCAAGGAAGAACATCACTGCTGTGGTTCTGAGCCATCAGTGCAGGACCACACTTCTAAAAGGGCTGAAGTTTAAATACTGAGGCTAATGTTTCAGATTGCAACCTGCAGCAACGCAAACGTATCAAAGCAGAAATGCATTATCAAGGGAGCAATACTGGCCTGAGACAGAACTTTGCATTTAATGAATCTATAAAGCCAACAAGGAAAATACATGCTTGACTTGCAAATGCTGCTATGTATTTCTAGGTGTTTCTCCTGAAATACATCACTTAGCCTTTATGCCACGATTGGAGGCCATCATACTACTCAGCTGGCAGCGGAACTGCAGTCCAAGGGACCCTGCTCATTCCTACCTTCACCAGGTACCCTCAGCTGAGGACCCATCTTGATGAAAGATTCAAATGGGAATATCCTGCTACTTTGCTGCTAAGAGAACGCAGACAGATAAAGCTTGCCACCATAAGCTAGTGCTATTGGTGAAACAGCAAAGTCACCAGAGCTCAGGGACAAGGTGAGAACATCACTACATCGTTCTGGAACGTTACTACACAAGTTTCACAAAGCTTAGGATGTTTATCAGAGACACCGTCAGCAAAAAACTTCTTTAATGTAATTTCAGGTTCCTGCCAAGCTTATGACACAGCTAGGCAGTGTTTAAGTACAGTTGGCAGATTTCAGTTATCTGTTGAATTCCAAAGTGGATTTAGACCCTGAGGAAAAGGAAGTAAGGAGTATTTTCATAAATGTCATCTTCCACCTAGACATTCCCAATATCCAAACACTGCCAGAATCATACAGTCTTACCAAGTGACTACAGCCCTACCTGACACAAAAAGGTACTAGAGGGTCAGATTAAAGAATGTAAAATGGGAGGATACCTGAAAGCATGAAAAATGGGGCAGAAAAGCCCGTGTCGTGAGGCAGTGAGGATAAGCATTTCTACGGATTCTGAGAAGCTCTGGGACTGCTATTCAGAGACAGCAGAAAGATTTTCACACCAAAAGAGTAGTTTCATCTACACCAAGAAGTGTGAAAGCACGGGCAGCCAAATTCTTTTAAGGCCTGGGACTGAAGTTCAAAGAGGATTAACAACCACTCAGGGAGGGCAGAGCGATGTAGCACAGCCTCAGGCTAGAATGAGGAACAAGTCATCAAAACACAAAATCTCTGCAGCCAAATGGCTGGTAACAGTTGCTTTCAGGTGGAGAATCCAGTTTAAGCACCAGCTGCTTAGCACATGAGCGCAGCAGCAGATCAGATGAAGGAATAGGAAGCAATCCTAGGATGAACTTCCAAAGCACACATGACAAGGAGGTAAATCTGAGTTCAAACCGAACTGGTCCAAGCAGGCCACCACCACGGCAGAAGAGGAACAGGATTTATTTCCACTGAGATTTCAAGAGCCCCGAAGTGCCCGAGGTAAAGCCCACACGCCAAATTTGGCTCAGATGATTCTGCTGTGCCTGAGGCAGAGGTGCAGCCCTCGGATCACTGGTTTGTGCAGCCTTTGGACTCCTGAAAAGCTGCCAGTACAGCCTGAAGGCTGAGCAAAGTTTGGGCTCCCCTGAGACAGTCCAGCTACAGGCCACGGTCATGCTAAAGGAATACCATGATCTGCAGTACCAAATGTTAGTGCCACAAAAAAATCTACCTACCTGGTTGGGCCCCATCAAGTGCACCCTGGTCTGGAGGAACAGAAACAAAGTTATAGCAAGCCAAGCTTCGCACCTTTTCCCAGAAAGTAATAGTGAGCATAAAGTCTCAGAGTCTCACCACATTGCTGCTGGGATGCATTTAGTTGCTTGCATCTAGTCTTGCAGCAGTCAAACTCCTTCTATTTCATCTTTCCCCAATGCTCCTCTCCAAAACAACCTTATCTAACAATTAGAGGCAGTTACAGCAACCCATGATTCCCAAGTCTCTTTCTTGAGCCTGCAACTAAATCCATACAACCACAGGCAAATTTCTGGCCCTCACTGGTAGGCTTCCCCTACCACCAAAATGGCAACTGCTGAACTGCCATTTGTAAAAGGGTTAAACGCAATTAATTCTGAACATCGAGGTCCTTTGAAGAACTGGAAAATGGCATATATTTCAATATATTGAAAATGGCATCATGCCATATGAATAACACATCCAACAGACTGTTTTGCAAGAAGCTAAGCTTCACTAATAAGCTGAAGATGGGCACAATCTAGATCATCAACACACCCATAGCTTTTTTCCTTTGAAAAAAAAAAAGTTTAGTAGATTCTAATGGGAAAAAAAAAAAGCTGTCAATAAGAAAAAAGAAAAAGGGTTTCTGTGGGCTGGGAGGGGTCTAAAAAGACATTTACTGCCACAGCCAGCCCTTTTCCATCACTCCTCCAGTTATATACCCAACAGACCCACTTGGGCCTATCAAGGCAGGAGCCTGAGCAGAGCTCTAGAAAGAAACTCTCCATTCCCCTGGTCTCCCTTAGAAATTTAGAATCCCTTAGAATCACCTGTCAAAACACGGTGCACAAGCTGGGCTTGCTCTAGGTGGGCCCAGTTCTACAGAAGCAACTTTCCATTCCATATCATACAAATACACTTTAAAAAAAAAAAAAAAAAGAAAAAGAAAAAGTCAGTCAGAAACTACATCCAAAAGCAGCAGAAATGCAGGCACCCGATATTAACAGAGCCAATAATAATGTACCATACAGAAAGGGAAGGGGAAAGATCCCTTGCTATCAGAGGCTTTTGCTGAGCCCTAATGGGTGGCTAATAACACAATTTGGTGGCTAATGCCATCAAAGATGCACTGCAACATACTTCCAACACAAGTTCTGTCTGCGACTTCCTCCTTTGCCTGCTTAGTGAAATGGCAGCTACTGGGCCTCCAAGATTGATTTTACCTCCCCGTGTCAATCACCGACAGCAACTGGAAATCATCAGCGCTAGCCACAGCTTTGGCACCTGCAGCCAACAGGCAGCCACAACGCTTTTCGGGTAGGTTTGGTGACAGATTTGCCATTGGAAAAAAAAAATTCACTGTTAAAACCGCAGCTTCAATCTAGGAACGTGCGAGAAGGTAGACCCCCAGCTCTCCACCTCCCTTTGCTACTTCGATCTCAGGTCTTACACACGCTACCATCACGCCTCCTCTGTGAGGGCAGCCCTGCAAATTGCTAATTAATGGTGGGAGGCAGCAGATTTCCCACAAAAACCAGCAGAAACACGCTCCAAGCTTCAGCAAAGCTTTGAAGTCTCTGGGCAGGGTCTACATAGCTGAAGTAAACAGTGATGGCCACTCTCCCGACAACCGCTATGCCAACTTCTAGCCTCCACAGCAGCACAAAATTCATATGCCAATCATAGGTTGAGCCCCAGTTTTCTTATCCCAAAAGGAAGAAAGCCAGTTATTGTGTAAAATGGGAACATGCTGATGCACCTCATAGCTACAGGTTTGCATATTGACCACAAAAGCAAGACCAGCATTTCAGACTGTGCAGAACAATGAGGAACACACTGCCAGACAGCTGTCAAGAGCCCCACTCTTCCCACACAGCCCCAGGTTTCCAGTAGGAACTGCCATCTCCAGAGACCTTCTTCAGACTGTTAACTGTCTGCTGTATTCTTGCAATTCAGCCTCTGCTGAAATTCAAAGCCAAGGTTATATCACTCTAGTCTGCCTCAACCCCAAAGGAGATGGAAGCAGCAGCTTTGCCATATAAGAATTAGCAGGAGGATATAGAAACACTTAAACATAACAGAAATTTGGGATAGTTCCTCAACGGCCTTCCACCAAACGTTTGCATTTCCTCCAAATGCTATGCGACGTGAGCAAGGAAAAAAACCCACATTTTGCAGAAGTGGTTTGGGCAGTGAAATCGAGCCACCTCTGCTCCAGCTTCTAGCCACGTGTAAGGGCTAATTTCTCTACTATGATGCTCACAAAAAGAGGAACTCGGACTCAGCACAACCATGGAGAGACCACTCCAGAGCCTGCATGAAACACACCAGAAACACACCCCCTAAGGCAGGGCTGAAAGGAGTAGGCAGAGTATCATCTCTTTACTTCAGAAAAGCATTGATTCCCAGAATCAAAAGGATTCCCAGAACTAAAATATTCTGGTTCATAACAATGCCATGGTAGTCCCTCAGAACCGTGGCCTGGATGCCTTTTGCTCCAATCTTCCCATGGAGATGGGAAAGCAATGCCCCATGGAAAGCCCTTTCCAGGAAGATCCCAGTCGACAGGAGCACAGTGCAAAAAGGACAGTCTCCATGAAACTACTGCACTATTTTTAAGCGAAAAACAAAACCAAACCCCATATTTTTCTAACAAATTCTGCAAAAGGTTTCTCAACACTTTTTCCCTCTTCAGGCCAGATAGCTAAATTCAAATCCAGCATGCCTTGAACTGAATCAGAAACTAAGGTCAGCTAGAAAATGGACACTCTAACTTTTTGTCATCAAAACTGGGCATTTAATAAGTTATTAACACTGTGCATCTATCTTGCAAGAAGCAATTACTTTTCTGGCCACACAGGATAACCCTGGGATCATGGAGTTCAGCCCGAGGATGGGAACTAGCCTTCTGCTTTTGCCTCAAAATAGCATCATCATCCCAGAATATATTTCAGGGAAGGCAGAACAGAATTAGCCATATGCTTTCTGCTCTGAAGTGCAGAAAAGGGAAGGACAGGGAAGAGAAAGCTCATAAATCAGCAGAATGGATAAAACTACCCTTGGTCTGCTGCCACTTGCTAAGATTTACAAGAGAACCAGGGTGGAGCTCTTTTGTTTCAGGATCAGCAGGAGAGCATTCATTGCACCTGAAGGTGCTGAGAAGCACAATTTGTCAGTGGAGCCAGACTTCAACAGTTCCATTTTAATCCTCCAGTGAGATTTTGATTCTCCGGGCTACTTCTAATAGGATTTTTCCAGATTTTCCCAGATTGTTTGCCTCAAACGACAGCCCAGAGAACCCTGTCTGATTCTCCGAACAGTTACTGTTATTAATTATTGGCCGAAAAAACTGTAAAAACAGCTTCATCCCAGAACCCAGATTACAATTTAGACCCCTTTGATCACCTTCATAAATCCTGCTTCTAGGAGATGAGACATCAGCAAACCTCAAAACTACATAGCAAATCCACTGTCTTGAGCTCTGTTACTAGCTCTTCCGATGTCAAGAAAGGCATCATACCACGTTGTGTGTGGAGGACCATCACAGGCTTTCAGATAAACCAGCTATTGGTGAAAAGTGGCCAGAAGCAGCCAACAACAGAAGCTTCTCCATGCTGCTTCTGCACTATGCACAGACGTGACAAGGGCAGAGAGTTCACTAGAAACACAGATTTAAACCACAAGGGGGAAGAGATCTCTTTTGGAATCCGGGAACACCTCCCGTTCAACCATCATGCCACCCCAGAATCCTTTCAGGAAGTTAGCTGCTATCCTAAAACGTGTGAAATGGCTGCTTTCCAACAGCCACTGAGACACACCTCCACTGGAGTGCTACTCCATTCAGAGAGCTTGTGAAACAAAGTATGTTGGTACCTCAGAACAGAAATGCCGCAGAAAGCCTGGTGCTTGAGTCAGGAGGCAGCACACAAAGTACATCCTTGGTTTGGGCTGACATTCCAGTCTTATCAATGTCTCCGATCTAAGCTCTCTGCTAAGCACTTTGTCTGAAGTGAACAACAGTATCGTTTAACTCACCAACTCCCAGAGTCCAGAAACACCAGTTACCTCTGCCATTCGAATGCCGAATATTCTAGGTATAATCACTGAAATGCTGGGGTCTACACATCTGTCCCTTCCCAGTTTCAGCCACAGGGAGACCAGGGAGCAAACCCCTATCAACCTCACTCCTGGAACTCCAGCCCCAAGGATAAGAAGATTAGTAATGCATTTGCAAATGAAAGCACTTGTGGCAAATCTACAAGACATTAATGTCCCAAATGCTGAACAGCAGATCTGTCAACCTGAGCAGCCAGAGGAACAGAGGAAACAAAGGACAACTAGTTTTGAGTTTGCCGTTATCATTTTGTTCCCCAAAAGACCAAACGTGAGAGGTTACAAGAAAGCAAGCTCATTCTAGAGGACATCCCAAAAAAGAATGATGTCAGGACAACTCTTACCAAGGTAAGTGGCTGAGAATCTTCCCTCTGTGGTCAAACCCTGCTGCAGAACAACCCTAAATCAGGAGGGTGTGTGCCTCACACGTGGGGCAGTGACCAAGGTACACAGAAATGGCAATGGGAGGGGTAGGAGGTGGCTATAGATAGTCAAGGAGGAAGCGTGTATCAAGTCACAACAGGCTGAAGAGGTGCTTTTTTTTTTTTTTTAAACCAGAAACGCAAGACAAACTGGGATTACCCTTCCCTCAGACTCACCACAGCAACCTAAAAACTATCCCCAAAACCTTTTCTTATGGAGGTCCCAGAAGTAAATTGCCAAGGGTTAGTTATAGTTAAAATTATATGGATAAGACAACCACACAGAGAAAATCCGAATGCTTGTGACCCTCAATGATCAGGTTCTTCCTTGGAGTGGGACACGGGCCTATTCCCCCTATTTCAGATTTCTGTAAATGCTGTTTTGGGCCAGCTCTGGCCATTCAGATATAGTAAATAGACAGCTGCCAGACCTATTGTGGATTACTCAGGCAGCTGAAGACCTTGCAGCCCGACTTCGTAAGAAGGTCACTTCTGCAGCATTATCATGCAAAAAACCACAATTTTTGCTCAGGATATAGCCAAGGGCCACATCTAAAAAAATTCAGCAAAAGCAACCAAGTCCCACTAATAACAAAATCAAGACGGTGAGAGCCGAGAAGGAATGCAAGTTTAACTGAGGTAAATGGAAAATTACACTTATTGCAAACATTCAAGAAGTTTCTTCTGTTTACGTTGCCAGCTGCCCTTGCCACTTGGGCCTGGCATACAGCAGATGCCCCCACAATCCCATTAGAAAGACCCTTCCTCAGCCCAGCTGCAGAGACATCAAAAGAGAAAACAGAAAGACCACTACCTGCTACTTCCACGATGTGGTGCCTGGCGATATCATAGTAGGGATCATCCCACTGCAGGTGAGTGACGGGCTCGGGGGAGCCTTTGGAGTCCTCTGCACAAAACACAAGGAATGGGCAATTAGAAGAAGGGGTCTGAAGCACCTTGGCAAGGGGTACAATAGAGTTAGAGGGATGAGGAAAAAAAATGATTCTTTAACGTGGGAGGGACTAATGTATACACCTGTCCACCTTGGAAACCCACCTTTGAATTCTGAGTGGGCAAGAGCAGCAATGGCATCAGAAGAGACCTGTCAACCCTATGAGGTCCATACATGTCCCTCAGACTGTACGCCCTCTCAAAAACAACTGTTCAGATGTGTCATAAACAAGATGTGTCACAAACATTGACAAAGACCAAAACCAAGTGCCAACGGCACCATCATGGCTTTTTAAAGCAGGAGGATCTTAAAATCATACCTTGACGGATGGCCATCCTATATGCCATGGAACTGATGTCCCTAACCTCTTTGGGCAGCAGTCCCATAGCACAGAATTTTAAAGCAACAACTCGGATCTCCAGCCCACCTCCCACATGGAAGTTTAAGACCTTTCCACTCAGGAAGACCAAACTATCCTTCAAGGGACCATAATAGAAGACACTCAAGGACTTACAGCATGTCTGTACTGTCAGCACCAAGGTGGAGCCAGCCACAGGACTGAGAAAACTATTTCCATCAGCTGGCTCTGAGCTTTTTAGTGCTGTTCAATGGCTGGGCTAATTCACTTGGGTGTGGTGCAAGATTTAATGAGTCAAGAAAGCTTTCAAATGGAGCTGGGGCTCTCTGTATATGTAGATATGACCACAATGCTGCAGGACAAAGAATTTCTTTTTGGCCAAAACCCAGACCTCAAACAATCAGAATACTTACCTGTTTTGGGAAAAGCAGGGGCTTCGTCTGCTGGCCAGCTCTTATCATCTATGGAGGCCAGTTTGAGCTGGCTGAGGGACTGGTTGGTATCATCCAAGTTCAGGTCATCCTGAAGCTCCGAGAGTGGGTCTGTAGCCATGGTCCCCAAACAGCGCCGTTTATTTTGCAGCGTCTAGGACGAGGACTGGAAACTGCTAGGTGAGACACAGAGATCACAAGTTTACCTCCCCATAGAGACTCTTCTTGCTGATTTTCCCCACATCCTCCCTTATCTTCACTTAGTCAGAGATCACACCTCCCCTCCCCCTTAACACAGGCAGGAACTCCTCCTCCTCCTCCAAGCCAGAAGCACTGACATATGTCGCATTCTTTCCTGCCAAACGCTATCAAAAGGCCAGGAGGAGCCCGTACCAACTCTCCCAGCGAGTCACTGCTTGGCCCCAGCTCTGTCCAGTTTCTCTCCCGAAACGGGAGCAGCAGCAAGACGCCGAGGAAGGCGACAGGCTACAGCAACCCCTGCCTGATACACTGGTGGTACCAGCTCTGAGGTCCCTCTCCCTCCCAAGGGCTGGCACCGAGCCCAGCTCTTTCCACAGTCGGCCCAGTGCTGGAAGCTTTCCCAGGAATCATCCCCCCCCCCTTCTCCCTGGAAGGGAGGGCCAGAGCTCTCAACAGCACTGAAGTGGGTGCTTCAGCATGCTGGGATCTGAACACAGAAGCGAACAAACAGCTTCTTAAAACAGGATTTGGTAGGCTGAGCTAATAAGACGGGGAGAACAATACATTTACAACCCTCATCTCTTCTCAGCGTCACCCAGAAAATCCCTTCTCCTACATGACAGCAAGCAATCATGTCTTTAATTTAAAGCCACATTGCCAGGATGAGTATTTTTTACCAAGCACGCCATTATACTGAGGGGACCAAAGAATTATGAGGGTCCAAGCAACAGGCAGCTCAGTGTGTTTGCTGTTGCTTGCAAGTATTTCTCGCTCTCACCTGGAGCAGAAGACATGTCAAACCCCGGCCCGAGCTAGCACATGATACAGCACATCCCAAGGGTACCAGTTCTTAGGGATAACCCCTAGGAAACAGCTGCTAGGCTCTAAAGTCAGCGTCCTGGAAATAAGCATGGAAACACTAGAAAGGACAAGCACCTAGATGTGGATTGCTCACACAGACCACAGGGACAGTAATTCAGTGGCCAACAGGCAGCAAGCCAAGAGGAACTGTAGCAAAACACAATGACACCTTGCATCAGCAAGACTCTGTAACACCGTTTCTCAGACAGGCTTGTGCTTGTTTTGCGTTACGAGGAGAGCAAAGGGTTCAAAGAGGATCTGAGGAGGCACAACACCTTTGTGTGGAAAGATTATATTCACAGTAAAGCTATTTCCTTCAGTAGAATAGAGAGGGGCAACGATGTTTTCCATCTTTCATCCCTAGAGCTTGCACGTGTCTATTTACCCAGAGATGACGAAACAGTTACTGGGATGTGAGCACAAAAAAACAAAAACTGTGAGAGGCTGAGCATTAGAAGGCACCACGTCCACGCTCAGGACAACACTCGTGACCAAACTCGGGGATGCATGTTGAGAATACAGGAAATTAGATGTTCAGTGTTTGCCCTCTCCCTCTGGATCACTCCATGCTTACTACTTCCTGTCCTCCCTTATCTGTTACCAGTTTACAACCAGTTTTCACCTCTCTGGAGCTACCAAAGGGCTGGGAGCTGTCGATAAGCAAATGAAATTACATTCCTGAAATATGAAAGAGCGAGACAGCAGAGCAAACACAGGGTCTGACCACTGCAGCCAAGCACAGACCCCAGCAAAATTACTCCCTGCCCTCCGCCGAGAGCTGTCTGAGCTCCTCTGATATCAGAGGGACAAGGAGGAAGAAATGAGGTTCTCTTGTAGTGTGAGCTCACGGTGGAACCACGCAGCAGTGGAGCCAAGGGACAAACGAGGACTCCCCACCCCTAGCAGCTGATCCCATTTCTATGGTAACGCCAGGCACCGACTCCTATGACTCACTGTGCTTAAAGCATTCCCTGCAGCCCAGCAGCCCCACAACCCAGCGCCCCACGCTGAGGAAACATTTTTGCCCCCCCTGGGGCAGCCCTTCAGCATTCCCAGCTCCCAGGGACTTCCCTGCCCTGGTGGGGACAGAGGACCTATGTTCAACTGCTGCCATCCACTGAGATGCCTTTCCAGTGAGATTCTTGGGGATGCCCAGTAGCAACAACGTCCCCAAAGCCAAGTCCTGAAGCCCTCAGGAACCAAATCCAAATCTTCCCACCAGGCAGTGACGGTACTGCCACAGGGCCAGCAAAACACCGAGCGTCCTCACTTGTCCCTACACAGATCTCATCCTGGCTTCACAGTCAACCTGCAGTGCTTGATCAGCTGCAGAAGAGCTGGTTATTAGACAGCACTGGGGGGACTTCCCCTTAGGCATAAAATTAATCCCAGTGTGGCACCATGCGGAAGAAGGAAGTTGTTAGTAGGATCCTTATGGTTCTACCCTGGAAAAAGAGCCCAGTGGACAGTGCTCTCGCCAAAACCTTCCTTACCCCTTGGAAAGGCAGACCAGACTCTCCAGATACCTCCCGTGCTTTTCACAGCCAGTTCCATTCCTTGGCTCTAGATTAGTGCTCCATGGCAGAAATGTTAACGGAAGGAGGATCCAGAGCAGAAGACCTCTTAGATTTCGGGTCCCTCTTGTGAACCAGACTGTAGGTCCCAGAGAGTCCTAGGCAGCTTTTTTGCAGAAATTTCCCCAGCCCTTTCCCAACAGTGCAAAACACAAAAGCACAGGGTCTCCCATCAGGTAACCCTAGGATAGTTTAGGGAAATATAATCCTCTAAATGCCTAAGAACTAGCAGGCTCTGAGAAGGAGAAACCTGGAGTTAGGATGGAACAAACTACTTGGGGATTTTAGTATAAGAGTATACCTTTTACTTCCTGAAAGGGTTGTCAAAACCCAGCATTTCACCAAAGTTAACACGATTTAAGAACCCCACCTGTTTTAAATAAATGTCAGGACAAAGTGCAAGTGATACACCCTGTCTAGCCAATCGTAAGGTACAAAAACCAAAGTACCTAAATTTAAAAAGTAAGAAGCCTAGTCAAACATTTAAAAACTAAAGAATCGCAACTGCCATCAGAAGCATTTACTTAGTGCCAGGTTATAAAGAGCCACCAACTGTTTCTGTTTTTCCAAGCATTTGAGCATGTTTTCTTTACCTACACTGGTGCAGAACACTTGAACACCCCAACACTTGCTGTCTAATAAAAATTTACTTTCTTGATAACAGAGAAATGTGCTGCAGAACAGCACGTTCTGCTGAAGGAGAGAAACCTCAGTCCTTTAAAATACAATTTTCACACAAATTCTGAGCTGGGAGTCTTTTTATACAAGCTCCCACCAGAAGTTACCCGGGGAAGACAGGTCGCTTGTATCTATGAAGTCTTGGTAGCTGCTGTTCAGGCAGACGATTTTTTCCTGCAATTCCAGTTTCACTGCTTTGCCATCATTTCTATCTAAGCTGCACCTACTCGGCAGTTTCCTTTTCCTGTTTTTCTTTCAGATGTACTATTAATTCAGAAGTAAATCCACATATCAAAATATGTCCACGCATGTATTGCCGCACCCTGGAACTGTACTCATACACGATAAAGAATTACAAAAGCCAAGTGGCCTCTTCTTCCCAGCTGGATTAACAAGCAACGCTCGGATCCAAAGGAGTCCCAATTCTGGGGTGACTTTTATTATTTTTCTGACTCTGCCACCATCTGCACCTCCTGCCTGTTTCATTTCGTCTGCACAAGTGGCTGTTTTTCTGCACACACAAGCAAGTCCCTGCACTTTGCCACAGTCTTAATATAAAGAACATTGCAAAAAAAAAAAACCAAACAAAAGGGAAGGCGTTACTCAGCAGCAGAACGTCGGAGTCCTCACTGAGCTCTCCAAGACTGAGAAAGTCCAGCCCAAGTCTTCTCTCACATCAAGGCAGATGCAAACCACCGAGAGTATCATCCCAACCCTGGTACTACCCTGAAAGAATCGAAGGGTCAAGAGCCAGACGGGCTTTGTCTGGCTCAGCGTGACCAACCACCACGGGACAGACACACTATTGATCAGGGAAACTCTTTGGTCCTCCATTATCATAACAGATTCTTAAATGAGCAGCTTTCCTTCCCCCACCATCTCAAACCCTTTGCTGAAGGCCACCTCTGTGCCCGCTGGAAATACACCCCGGCTGGCAATTAGCCTCCTCTTAAGTGGTTCTCTGCGGGGTCTGAGAGCAAAAGCTCGGAGCTCAGCGTCTTTTCCAATCTAAAGGATTCCATGATTCCTCTCCGGGAGCTGCAGAACAAAGTCCAGAGGCTGTTGGCGGTGCCCTGCAGGGTCTGCCCGGCAGACACCCAGCTTGTGAGGAAACGGGGGCGCGCACAGCCCTACAGGGGCTGAACCTCTTCTCCTTCTCTTCCTCCTCCTCCTCTTCCCCGTGCCTGATTCCCGCCCGTTCCCCGACTGAGCCGACAACCCAGAGCCGACTTCCAGATTCAAATGAGAAGCTCGGAGATTCAAGGAAAAGCCCAAGC
>JAHREE010000189.1:79330-134552 GCA_033628505.1 Tringa tobata
AGGTACATGTCCTTCTTATATTGAGGGCTCCACACCTGCACACAATATTCCAGGTGAGGTCTCAGCAGAGCAGAGTAAAGTGGAAGAATTACCAGAGGCTCAGGGCAAGCTCCCTCAGCTTAAGCCACATGCTTTTCCAACCCCATGAAGAGAATTCCTGCCTTTGTGCGGGCTCATACATGCAGCAAAAGTTCCAAGGAAGTTGTGGGATGGTACCTCTGACCTTGAAAAATGCAACAGCCATTTCCCCTGGCTTACACCATATTGGGATTTTGACAGGTAACTGCTCTCTCGGGCTGGGCCAGAACTATCGGGGGACAATTAGCCACACGAAATCAGGGATTGAATGTCAAGTGTGGACAAGCAAATATCCACATATACCTAAGTAAGTTCATCTCCCGCACACCCCTATAGGGTTTTCCAGCACGCCTTTCCTTCCTTCCTAGCCTAACCAGTTTTTTTCTCATAGATTTAATGCCACCATTGATCCCAACCTTGTGGAGAACTACTGCAGGAACCCAGACGACAACCCAGAAGGCCCATGGTGCTACACCCGAGACCCAACAGTGGAACGGGAGGAGTGTCCCATCCCAGTGTGCGGTACGCCTCAGCATTACACCCCAGCAAGCCCTTCGCTGGCTGGGAACACCACACCGAGACCCATATAAAACGTGTTAAGGAAGAGGAGAGGGTTAGAAGGGAGGGACCTTACACGCACAGAGGTCAGTTGGAGCAGAAGAGGAAAAGCCATTGAGTTGCCCAAACGTCTACCTTAGCTAAATTCCTCTCTAGACTACACTAATCCCCATCCATATTAAAGCTGGTATCAGCAGTCCCCTGGAATCTACTACAGTGCTACCAGTCAGGAGCATCCCGAAATCCTGACTCAGCTGCCTCTAGTTTGTGACAGCAATGAGTCATAATGCTGGGTTTTTTTGTCTGAATTTGCTATTTTAGTAGCATATCGTGGTAAAAGGCTCCCCCAAATATGGTCATTACACACTTTAGAGAAAGGCATCGGAAGCTCTAACACAGCAGCATTATGATGCCTGATGCACCTACCCAGCCCTTGAGCTCAAAGATAGCCCAGAAAGGAACACAATGCTGTCCCTCACATCCAAGTGGCCAAAAGAAGTGTGATGAGTAGTGCCAGCCTCATCTTACCTCCTGTAAAGAGCCGCCTCTGACACTGCAATATCGTAGAGGGCCACCAAATGCACGGGAGCATGGTGGAAGCTCCCAAACGTGATGAGGTGCCCCATGGAACTCCAGGCTTTAGTAAAGGGGCTCCGGTGCTATTTGCTTACAGTACTTCTGAGGGCAAAGTCTTCTCTGTCTTTCCAGGTGAAGAAAGGACAACAGTAGAATTTACTCCACGGGCCGCACCACCAGCCCCAGTGGAGCCTTGTGAAGAAGAGAAAGGCATGCTTTACACCGGGACCCTCTCGGTCACGGTGTCTGGAGCCAAGTGTCTGCCGTGGAACTCTGAGAAAGCAAAAGAGGTGCTCCAGGGAAAACACATCACCCCAGCGGTGGAGCTGCTGGAGAATTACTGTCGGAATCCCGATGGAGATGATGAGGGTGTCTGGTGTGTCACAGATGAACCACCCAACTTTGGATACTGTGACCTGCGCTACTGCGGTGAGAAGCCTGCATTGGTTTGGGTAGGCACACCATGGGCAGCAGCAAACCATAGCCGTGTGTGAGACTAGGGTGAAGGGCTTGGTCTGGCAGGAGTAGGCAAGGATGTACATGCACCACGTATGTGGAAGTCCCATTTGCCCAAATATACATGTAGTAACCTGCCATACATGTATAGAGCTGTTACATCTCTCCAGTGCTCTCTTCTCCCAGCAAACTCACAATGATGGACAAGGAGCACTAAAAAGAGCAGCGGTTTTAAAACATCATCACTCCTTCATCAGACCCGCTGTGTATGGAAAGGAACATCTTTGTTGCTGATAATTATGGAAACTGCAGCTGAGCCTTTTACCACGTTTGTCTTTCTGTCTCTCTCAGACAGCTCGCTACTGGACGAGTCTGAATGGCTGGAGGGAATAACAGGACGTACTACCCTTCTTCAGTTCAAAACCTTCTTTGATGACAAAACTTTTGGTGCAGGCGAAGCAGGTGAGCAACAACTCTAGACACAGCATCACACTTTGTAGAAAGGCTGCAGCTTCTTCCCCACGGGGCACTCACTGTTCCTCAGAAACACCAGCTTGCCAAATGATGTCAAAAGCAGGGAGAGATATTTAAATTCCTTGAAGGACCCTCAGAAGTCCATCTCCAGTTATGATCATGGAGCTAGTAAGCACTTCCTTCCTAGGCTCTTCCAGCTTAGCATGCTGACTGCAGACATGTCTTCTCTGTGAATCAGGTAGAGCAACAAAGCCAGATTGCCTGTTTTTTCAGACTGCGGCACTCGTCCTTTATTTGAGAAGAAAAAGGTAGCAGACAGAAGTGAGAAGGAGCTGCTGGAGTCCTACATAGGAGGCAGAGTTGTGCACGGGGATGATGCAGAAGTTGGCAGTTCTCCCTGGTAAGTGTTTCATTTGCATAGTCCTTGATGGGCAATTGGGTCTCCCTTCTCCTCAGGTCAAGCAGTGGGAAGTAAAAGGGCTACTCCATCTCAGGCAGCATGCAGGCACCATGGCTTCCAGTCAAAGCTCCTTCAAGTGGTCGACAGGGCAATACTAAAATAGCTGGAAAGAAACTCTCTTCAGCCAAGTCCACAACTGTCTGGGAAAGCAAGTCTTTGTCTCTTCCTCTTTCCAGCTTTGCTGGAACAGAGAGGATGAGAAACCACTCCAGGTGAAGGAAACAGGGTACATGGCCTATGACATAGAACATAAACGCCCAGGGAAGACTTTTGCAAGTCACCTGTGTGGTTGTAACTACACAAAGACAATGCTTTTTCCCTTCTTACTGCAAATTCTGCTCTTCCTGCGTGACACCAAGACACATTCAGCCAACCCCGTCTTTTGGTCCTGCTAAGTCTTCCTCCCTCCTCCTCTTTCAGGCAGGTGATGCTCTACAAAAAGAGTCCTCAAGAGCTGCTGTGTGGTGCCAGCCTCATCAGTGACAGATGGGTCTTGACTGCTGCTCATTGCCTTTATTATCCACCCTGGGACAAGAACTTGACTACAAATGACATCTTGGTGCGGATTGGCAAGCACGTAAGGGCAAAGTAAGAGCCTGGACAAAGCGACAGCGAAATAGCTTTGCTCTTGGAGTAGTGAGATACAATGAGGCTGGGCTGTCATCCAGTATCCAAGGCCACAGCCAATGTCACATGCCTCTCAATAATGGGATCTACAGGGGCTGTCAAATTGCTGCTTTTACTGATTCTAAATGTTAAAGTGGAAGGGAGAGCAGAAATATGGAAAGTCTAAAGGGGCCCTCCAGTGTAAAAACAGTATTGTCTCAGAGGGTAAAAAGCACCTGAGAGTATCATGAACCCCAGAACTCTCACTTGCTACTGTACAGAGAGTTCTTTCCTTCGTGATTATTTCAGATATGAAAAGAATAAAGAGAAGATTGCCCTGTTGGATAAAATCATCATCCATCCCAAGTACAACTGGAAAGAGAACATGGACCGAGACATTGCACTCATGCACTTGAAGAGACCCGTCATCTTCAGTGACTACATACATCCTGTCTGCCTGCCTACCAAAGAGGTCGTGCAGAGGTGAGGAAACCATCCCAGAGCCCTAAAAATACAGGCTAACAACAGCTTCCTTTGGGCCTTCAAAAAAACCCAACATATTAGAACACATTTGATTATACTCACGCTTCCTTCCGCAGGCTGATGCTGGCAGGTTACAAAGGGCGCGTAACTGGTTGGGGAAACCTGAAGGAAACGTGGGCCACCAGCCCAAGCAACCTCCCCACGGTTCTGCAACAGCTCAACGTGCCGATTGTAGACCAAAATGTCTGCAAGGCATCCACCAAAGTTAAAGTCACTGACAACATGTTCTGTGCGGGTAAGTAGTACTGGGGACATGTGGCCAACTTGCTGCAGAAGACAAGGGCTCTGAGCTCCCAGGGGGTCTCGGGCCACAAGGTTACCATTTACCTTTTGGAACCTATTCCTACTCACACCCGCAACTTCTGAGGCAACGCGGATTAGTTAGGTATGCGTGAAAAATGTAGTTCCTCATGTTCTGTTAAGTTTCCTGTCTAAAAATTCAAAGAGGGACACATCTATACTCATAGCTTAAGAAAGAAATACTTCTTCTCCGTGTCATATGCTGTTTTATGGACCCTTTAAAGCTCTGTCATTTCTCTTCCAAGCTGAGAAGCACTTCTTTAATGTTTCCTAATATAGAAGGCATTTTGTACTTCTGATAATCCTTGTTGTACCTTCCAAAACCCTCTTCTGGCACTCTACCCTTTCTGAGAGAGAACAGAAGTGAACACAGAATTCAACATACAGAGAGACTATGGATTTATGCGCCAGTTTAACACTTTCTGCTGTATTCTTAATTTGTGCAGACTTTATCAGTTCCTACAAGGGGATCTCCAGCAATTTTTGACTGAGTTAGTGCTATTGGCATCTGATCACGTATATGATTGCTTGAGTTAGGATGGAAGCCAATTTCATGAGTATACTGACACCACAGTGTTCTTATGGTTTCTTTTTCTAGACAGTCTTGAAAAATAGCTTAGATGCAGATATACAGCACAAAAGGGGATACACAGAGGATGGGAAGATGCAAAGATACTGTCTAGTTTGTCAGGAATTAAAGTGAAATCCCTTTGCTCTTCATAGAGAGACTGTAGGAAGACTCAGTTGGGGGAGAGAAAGAGCAGAGCCTGCAGAATACAGGAAGGTGAAAGCGAGGACAGCAATGTGTCTCTATAGCAAATAGAACGAAAGAGCAGGGTACCTGGAACATTACACACTGATAAGTTTTTAAGACAACAGAAAGGCACAGCAGCTCAAGCTACAGCTGTGAACACAGTGGCAGCCAACACCAACAGCGATTCCGATGAAAGAAAACAGGGATGAGAGCACGGATGGTGGAAGAACGTGGTGGATTCAGGAACGTTGCAAAGACAGAGACAGAGTTAGCTGTTTTACATGTAATATAAAACACAAAGCAGTTTTCTAAATTTAAGCCAAATAGTTGGCAGAAGCAGTAAGCAATCTCACAGCTCTCACAAAGTTTAGGCAGCAATACTCCCAAGAAGAGATGGCCAACACCAGCCATTCCCACTACAGTCAAACGTCTGACTTTCTTCTTGCCTATAGGTTACAGCCCTGAAGACTCCAAGAGAGGAGATGCTTGTGAAGGGGACAGCGGGGGACCTTTTGTAATGAAGGTATGTTCAACAAGTTCAAGCTCATAAACCGTATGGAACTAGGTTTGGGCTCTGCTGAACTTTCATAATAGTCTAAAAAAAAAAAAACCAGCAGCAGAGATGGAGACTGCTGAGAGGCTGAAGCAAACCCATCTCATGCCCAAGCTGAGATGAATCCTGCAGTCATCCAGCCCCATTCCTGTACTGAGTGCTCAGCACATTCAGAGATCAGCTGCAGAACGCATGAGTGAGGCCAGTTCTCTCTTTAGGAGTAGAGACAAAACTACTCCAACAAGCTAGACCATCTAGTAGATGCCAGTCTGAATTCCAAAGCAGTATCCACCACTAAACAGGCCAGGGCACCTACAAGGCTTAGATCTGCAAGTTCCTTGCACCAATCCCATTTTTCTTTGCTTTAGAACCCGGATGACAACCGTTGGTATCAAGTTGGAATAGTTTCATGGGGAGAAGGCTGTGACCGAGACGGCAAATATGGATTTTATACCCACGTGTTTCGCCTGAAAAAGTGGATGCGAAAAACCATCGAAAAACATGGGGAATAGAGGAAGTGTTTACATTGCTTGCTCTCACTTTTGCTACGATGCTCCACGTCTTAAAACCATAAGCATAGCAGATGCTGAAGTAAAACAGTTATATCCTGACAACTCGACAAAAGGAAAGTGTCCTCCCTTGAAAATAAAAGTTCTCAAACCCATCTTCTTCCTTTTGTTCATGCTGAGTTTAGTTGCACTTGGATCCAAGCCACCACAGTAGCCAGGAGTACCAACAGAATAGAAGTAGTTTTACTAATTACCTGCTTCAAACCAATTTCCCTCCCTTCTATCAGCTATAATCATCAATGGATTTTACATCTCAGATGATGGCCTTAAGTCACTCACAGGAAGCAGGATTGTGCCCTCAGGCACTGCCCATTTCCCCCCCCTTCAAATCAAGTCATTTTCTGTTCCAGAAATGGAGCCAAAAATGTACTGGAGATAACCACCCTCCGGTAACAGTGGCATTACACAACACACCAATGTCAAAAGTAAACCTACCATAACCTAGTTTGATAAGACAGTCACCGTTCTCTGCTACAACAGCAGTCAACAAACACCACCACCGCTGTATTACTGTATGGCAGGTAACCTTCTACATCACAGATACTGCTGGGTCCTCAAAGTGTATTTTCCACCTGCGTAGCAAGACTCAGAAGTTAACAATTCATGCAAGTCATTGCAAAGGGCCTCCAGCGGAAGCATCTTGCACTGTACCTGGTCGGTTGTCTTATAAAACCTGCTTAGGGACCATTACCAAAAGAAGCTTCAGTTCTTCTATGAACTCCTCTTTAGCAGAAAGTTGTGGACCACCGGGGAGCCAGCAGTAAACACACATTCTTGACTAGCCAATTTGTGCAGCCCAATTTTCTCTTAAAATAATCATGGGATTTGGAAACTGTCCTTGTTCCCTATGACACCGTATTCCCAAATTCCTCATTCACAGTGCCATCAAGTCACGGAAGCAGGCAACAGTGAAATTTTGTTGTGTTCCATATAGACTATTAAGAAGCAGAGTGACTGTGTTGAAAAAGTCACAGTAGAGGTAACTATCTGAAATTAGCTGGGTACAAACAAACTCATTACTATCTGGCCACTTCCTTGATGATGGTTCATTTGGGAACCAACTTGAAAACAGCCCCATTTGATTTCCCAAAGAAAGCATAAAAACAATGTCTCAAAGAAAGAAACCTCAGGAGCTCAAGTTCCACAACTGTTTAAAGTCATTGATAACTGCAGGCATCAAACACCAAAAATGTTTAGCCCTTCTCATGTCTTAATTTTTAGCCTCACCCTTTCACTGCTGTCTAACAAACCGTGAGAAATTCCATCTCTAAGAGGGTAACCAGGATCATACAGTTTCTGGAGTAAGTCACTGTTAGTACTGACTTGTTACAAACAATACAGAGGAATCATTTTTAAAATTCAGTTTAATGTTATTTAAATATTGTCTGGGCTAAAGATTAGGCTTTATTAATTTATGTGCACAAGTTTTAGTTCAGAACTCCCAGGATATCGAGTCCAACCAAACACTACAGAGACACAGGGCAAAAACTCATTCATAGTAAGCAACTAGATCTTCTGTTACTCAATTATTCCTGTACTTCACTTCCAATTCAGCTTCACATTTCAAATAGTTGTATGCAGGTTTGCAGGCATTGCTGTTTTAACATCCTGAGCTAATTAACAAAGAGCTTTTCAGAACATCTGCCGGACATGGTAAAGGAACACGTGGATTAATGTAAATGTCAGCACGTTTCAAAAAAGCAGCTAGTGATTGAGAGGTAGTGGCAGTAAATCTAGTTCCACTCAACACAAACCATTCACAAAGAGCCCCTGTTTCAGTGTGTAAAACCTCAGCACTTACCAATAAGGGTGAAACCTCCGCCTGTCCTACAGCTCTGATCCACAAGAAACTGCGTGCCCGCTTCGGGTTAGGAGAAATGGAGGTGGTGGTGGAGCAACACATCATGTCAATTAACACAGGATGGAGAAGGGTCTCGCCAAGTCACCTGCTGTCACAGTGTACAAACTCACCGTTAAGCGCCAAGCAGCATTACTGTCAACTGCAACCCCAGCCCAGGGGTCCTGTAAAGGGAAGATTTCAGCCGTTTGTGGAAGCTCTGGCAGAGATCTGATGTACAGGTACTAATTTAAAGCCACATTTTTACTGTAATCAGGCAAGATAGTTTCAGTAACAGCCCTAACGCAGAGACTGCTGGTCCACAGAGCAAACAACAAAAGCAGCAGTTACATGGAACAGATTGAAATCGAGAGCAGAAGTGTGCTATTTTAACCCTGCCCCTCCAACTCTTCAATAATGCTGTTCTAGCTATGGAACAGATGTGCAATTTATGCCTCACCACCAGCTCTCACATGGAACTGCAGTAGTGAGGTGAACACACACCACCTCCCCAGAGATTAAAAAAAAAAGCTAGAAAGGCCACACATTATTTGTCTTAATCTTCATACTTGTAGCTTCTGGAAAAGGCTAATCAAAAAGACACCTTTGCCAAAAAAAAAAAACCCACAAGAAAAAAAAACCAAACAGTGGCTACAGCCTCCTCAGACTAGCTCTACCAGGCGTCTTAGTTATACAAAACAGTGGAGTTTGCTGACATCAGATATTAAAAAGCAAAAAGAACATAGTGGTGAGGTCCACCTGCGCTTGAAAACTGCACGAGGAAGACTGCTTAACCAAAGGAGTTCAGATAAATGAGTCCACTGACCGTACATCACTGCTAATCTATTCCATACCAACAGCAGCAGCCACCTTCCAAGAAAGCATTTGTACACAGATGGGACTAGGTTTGAACCGGGGAGAGGCAGCACAAGGACTAGATAATTTAAAATAAGCATTTCCGCAAAACTGAATCTCAACTTACTCCTAAGTTATGGAAGCATATTCCAAAACGAAAAAGGAAAAGCAACTACAGGAAAAATGCACTACTGCTCATAGAAATACGAGTGCAAAGTCTCAGGACTGCACCAACAGACAGGGTAAATGCACTCACCTTCCCTATGACACAGCCAAACCCCAAGGTTCATGTCAAGAATAGCTTAGTTCCATTCCTAGATGCCCAGTCACTAACATTCAGAAATAGAGAGTGACTTCTCTAACCAGCAGTCACTGCTGTTCCTACAGAGGCTGGTATAGTTAATGCAAACTTTATTTACAAAAGACACTTAAATTAGTTACTTCATGCCATGTGTCCATACAGAATCAACAGTTCAAGGAATACATGGAGAAGAATTCACAAAATTAAAAGTGATATCACTAAAGATCTTCTAAGATTTAAGAACTAGGAAAAGATCTTAAAGACAATTTTACAAATAAAAAAACAAGTTATGAGAAACTAGTCTGAGCAAGAGGATGGTTGTTTACAGGTCTGTACACTAAAACTAATACACAGACAGCCTTCTATTGTCAAAGAGACGCTCACTGAGAAGCAGAGTATGTACAAATACTTGTGCCACAATGACTCAACCCCCCAAAATCCACTGTATTATACATAAACCAGTTTGTATACATTAGGCCTAAATGAGGCCATTTAACTATGAAGACTTCTAGTTTAGTAAACTAAAGCTGAAGACAGCCCAAGCAGTGATGCTCTTGCATTTTTATTTGCGACTGCTTTTTATTCTCTCCAATCTTTTTTTCAAGTCATCAATATTAGCTGCTGCAGAAGATGGTGAAGCCAGAGTATTTCCAAGGCCAGAGGAATGAGTCTGATTGGAGTCCAGGTCCAGATGTTGGTACTGCTCCCGTGACTCACGGAGCTGGGAGAGCTTACTGTGAAGCATATCTGTAGAGGATGCAACCGTAGGGACTGCTGGTTTAGAGAGCAGAGATGTCACAGGTGGTCTGTCTTCCTGCTACAGTAGAGGAAAGTGCAGTGTTAAGACAGATAGCAGCAAAAAAACATGGAAGTAGTACATACCATAATCAATGGCTTTTCACCTTCCCAAGAAGCACTAAAAGCAGAGGAAAGGGAAGGAGCAACACAACACAAGCGATCTGGAACGACAATCTGACGCCAAAGTCAGAACCATGCAAAGCTAACTACAACACTCGGTTCCTATCACTGAAGTAGTTCAGGTTCAGCTTGATGACAGTAGGGACACAAAGGAACTACAGTCTTTAAAGATCAAAAATTGACCCGTGTTTTACTGAGACGGCCTGCTGCAGTCTTAAACAGCCTGAATTCTAACACCACAAGAGGAAAGTCCATGCCTGTGCACAGCATCAACAGCCAATGAATTTTCTGGAGGAATGGGGAAGCTTGGATTGATTGGCAAGATTTACCTTGCCCAAGACTTACAATATCAATTGGCTGTTCTTTTACTACTCTTCAGAGAAGAGTAAAGTTATTTGAAGCTTTCTGAGACTCAACTACATGGCAAAGGATGATAGAAAACTTCTGGGCTGTAGAAACAACCTGCACGTACCACAGTGCTGCAAACAGAGCGGACTGAAACACAAGCCTGCTTAGCCAAGTAGTGAGTTTAAAGGCATCTATACCAGGCATGGTAACATGCAGCGAATAACGACATGCAGTATAATGAACTATCAAAAATTCTGATTGGAATCTGCTTTTGGTGCTAAAAAACAAAGTACAAAAGAGATGCCTCCCCCAGGGATTTACAAGTGTTGTCAAGTACAATACCTTTGCGTTGTCAAGGCCACAACGTTGCCTGAGAATTTTTAATCTTTCCAAGTAAACCGAAGGCCCCACTTCCTCCCCATTTGTGTTTCCTATAGATGAAGACACAGTGTGGGTAGAAGCAGGAACACACGTTCCTTCTATTTGAGAAGAAATTCCTGGAGGATGAGGGGAAGGGGCAAAGAGTGAAAAAAAAAAAAAAGATTAAAAGGATTTAAGGAGTGTAAGTCTAGTCAGTTACTTAAAATACGATGCAATTGATGAAGCATCAACCAATCTATAAACTAACAAGCTATTTGCATTTGCTAGTTTAAGTACATCAGTCTTTTAATTTCCTTACAAGAGTGACAATTGAAAACAAAGAACAGCAATTGAGACGTTTAAGAAGTGGCAATAGAGCAGCTGCAGAAGTAGTGCTGAGGCTGACAACTGGAGAAGACTGTGGGAGGGAGAGGAAGATGCTGATGCACATCAGCAATAAACATGATGTCCAAGAGAGAAAACTCAGGAATTGGAAGGATAGAAAATATTTCAAGTCTTCTGTCTTTTTTCTAATTTCTGTAGTATAGTCAGGCAGACCTCACCACCGATTGTAACCCTTCTTTACCTCTTCTTCAGGTTATTTAAAGCTGGTGCTTCTTCCAATTCAATCTGAAATAGTGATTTCTGGAAGGCACATAGCAAGGTTTTTAAAGCTTCCCTAGCAAAAGGCTGGGAAAGGATTTTATATTATGAAAAAAACCTTTCCATTCTGAAATGAATGGCAAGTTCTACAACTTAGTAGGTACAGGGATTTGTTTTCACTAGTATACTGCAAGGGCATTTAAAATAGACAAAAGAGGAATTAAGGCTAAGCGTTCTACTTTAGCCTAAATAAAGCACAGTTGCAAGATGAAACAATATCCCTTATTACATCAAACTATTATAGTTAGGGAGGGGAAAAAAAAAAAAAGACAAAACTGGGGGACATAAATGCCATTTTGAAATCTCTAACTGTTGAACTAACATCTCCTGGTTGTACAGACTTTTAGGAGGAAAAGTAGAATTTTCTGTCCTACCTACTCATTTAGGAGGTTCTGAAAGAAGCTTACATTGTCTTACCAAAGTAATTTACAATATAGGGATAGGAGAACAAACAGTAGTAGAATAAAAGGCTAAGTCTCACAGGACACTGTGAAATGTGAAATAAGCGAAATTTAAAGGTAATTTTGCCAGACTGTGTATCAGTTTTTACTATTGGCTAACCATTTGTCACATTCCCTCTTTCATATTGCATTAAATACTCATTTGTGCTTACCTGCCACGAAATGACTTCCTAACCAAGTGTTTTACACTAATTTATTCAATTTAAAAGCTTATTGGAAATTGTGATTTATCAAAGACTACTGTAGAAACAGATCAAGTTATTCAAAATAAACTTTTCCACAGTAAACAATACTCTATCAAAAACCCTCCTGCAACATTTTAGTAACCAAGAAGTAAACCAAAAACCTGCCAGCTGCTGCTGTTATAAACCAACTGATGCTTTGCAGAAACAATTCTTGACACCAGAGACATGAAGCATAGGCTAATGTTCACACTACGAGTTAGGAATTGGAACCACTTGTTTACCAAGCCTTTCAGATGCTTTCTACATTTACTGTGACAATAGTTATAACATCTTCTTTGGAAACAAAGAACGCATAGTCGCTGCAAATGGTGCCTCACAAAGCAACACAAATGCCAAGAAAATATGTGAGTCGCTTTGGAAATCCACAAATATCTGCACATATTAGTTTCTACCAAGGGATATATAACTCCTTATAGCTCTACTTCTCATAAATCAAAGAGCTTTGCTATAACGCTTACCTGTAGAACCAGCAATGCTTCCTTTCCCCTCCCGTTCTGTTTCTATCAGCCGGAGGCCTCTTTCCACATAGCTCTGGAAGAACTGAGAGGAGTTTTTCAGGAAGGGCTCGATGTCTGCATCGGAATATTTCTTTTTGTATTCATAAAGCTCTGCCAGACCCTAGGAGGGAAGAGTTCCTGTGCATTACCAGAACTGCTGCATACACCCTTCTAACGTATCATGACTTCTTCCTTGCAGGAAGGGAGCACTTACCTCCTTAGTGTTCTCCTTGGAGCCAATTTTCTTAAATATTTCTGCCAAAATATCACTAACTTTGGCCTTCGAAGCCTTTTCCTCCTAAATTAATAAAAAAATAAAGTGAGATTTCTAAAACAAAGTGAATAAAAATGAAAGAAGTTAGACAAATGTAGAGTGCCCTCAGACTTTCCAGCTGGATAGAGCTTCCAAGATGAAGAAAATCTTGAAGCAATTAGGTTTTTACATAGCCACTTGTTTACAGAATGAGAGTAAGGACATCATCAAGCTGCAGGACTCTGGAGAAGCCTGTGTTTAAAACCTCTTTTGGGTATGGTTAACTTTCAGTAGATCAAATGCAGTAGCTGGCAGCATAAAACCTGCGCTGCACACCTGAATGTCCTGGAGAGCACTTCATTCTGGAGTACACAGAATATTCAAGTAGCAACAGAAACACACTCCAAGCTCCCAAAACAGCCATAAATAAAAGTGAAACTAGAAGAGCATTTCCAACACTAGCTGCATGTTGGAAAGGCAATTACTACTTCATATTCCACAGTCACAAAATTAATGTGTCAACCAACATATTTACGTTACTTACTATGGAAGAAGCCCCTTTTTCTGTATCCTTATCACCTTTGCTTCCACCCTGGTCCATGGAGTATTTCAGTGTTCTATACAGGTAAGCCTCCAGGTCTGACTCATTTTTGTTCTCTATCATTGTTAAATGATCCAAGATCTAAAAAGAAAAAAAAAAAAAAGATGAGGGAAGTGCTTTAGGTATTACATGAACATCCAATTGAAGAGTACATGAGTAGTGACTGCTCTAACCTTGGGCCCTTTCAGCTTGCACAGGGAGTGAAGCAGAGTCTTCAGTGTCCTCATAGGAACTGAATTCTTACATTGCTTCAGCTTCTCTTTGGGAAAGGCCTTCAAGAAAACGTGGACATCCAGTAGAATCCGATCCAGATTGATGCTATTAATGTTTTCCGGAAGAACACGCACCATCCTCCACAGACACTGGAAAGAGAAGGCTGACTTAAAGCAAGACAACTCAAGGAACAAGCATTAGATTAGATAAGGAGAGATGACACAAAACTATCATCGAGCCATTTCACTCTGCTACCACATACAGGCACACGCTGTGTTTGTCTGTTCCAATTACACCTGCACTGGTACACGGTTTCTCCTTGGAACTGGCTGTGCTGTATCCAGGGCCTTCTTTAGAGCTGATGCATAAAAGTAGTGCTGACTTCTCTACCAGTAACAGGAGACTGAATCTTTTGTGTGAAGAAGTTCCAGCAGACAGGGAACACATGCTATTAGGCTCACACACAGCACAAGGTCTTGAGGTTTAACCTCAACGCCTAACCTGTCTCTAAATCATATCAGTAACAACACAGCATCGTATTATAAAAAAAAAAAAAAAGATTGCACTGATGTTTTAAATGCAGACATTTGCATGTTCACTCTGCCTGTCCTTAGAGATGACAAAAACACAAGCCAGCTCCAGCCTGAGACCGATTCGATGTACTGCACAGTGCTGTGCCTGAGGGAATAAGCTACACACTCTGTAGGGCATTTGTATCAGCACACACGTGTCTCTGTAAACTATTAGCAGGTGTTAAGCTCCCTCCTGGCAAACACAAAGTCACTATATGTAACATCTAATTATAAGATTATAATTTTGTAAGCGTTATAAGAAATACATCAAGTTGTGGTCACCAATTCCTTTTTTTTTTTAAATATATCTGTTCTGTCAGCTGAGTTGCTTCAGATAAACCAAGTAAGTTCAAAACCTCTACTACAGGCTCACCTTCATGACAAGTTCTGAAAACTTAGGAGAGCTGGCTGTTGCTAGCAGACTGTCTTGAAGCAAAACAAGCAGAGCACTAGAAGGAATAAGTTTATAATAGTTACACAGGAAAAGTACTACACACACACACAAAAAAAGAGATGCTAAGTCCCCACAGGATACCACAGCAGAGACTGTGGTTAGTCCAGCAGTTTATGTCACGTGGTGTAATAGCTCTTTCTTTTCATTGTACTACAAGAGTTTCTGAGGCAATTTGCCAAACTACAAAGCATACAGAATCTTACTAAGCTGGTTCTTTCAGCCTGCCTCCAGTCAAATTCTGATCACCACTGACCATCAGTAATAATTCTTCGTTAGCCAGCCAAACGACGCTATAGAAGGCATTCCTTGCTTATAGAATGACTGAGAAACAACCTTGGCCACTCAAGTAACACCCAGAAACAGGTGAAGAGAATAGTAATTGTGCAATTTTCATTATATACCTCAACATGTTGGTCTGGTCAGACTTTTCCAGAACTTTCAGTACCAAGAGGTTCACCGATCGGATGACCTGCACGCCCTTGTCAAGGTCTTCAACCCGAGAATCCAGCAATAATGTAATAAGACCATGCATTAAGTCCTTCAGCACACCGGTGGAGGCCTCTCGAGCCAGACTCTCTATCTGAAATAGCTACAAATTGAAGACAGTATTATCAGCTTTCCCTGCACAAAGTGCTTTAATATAGCAATTTCTCAAGACTACACTGTCAAATCATTTGACATCCCCACCCCAAAAAAATAAAAATGCAACAAGGAAAAAAATTATTTCTATTGTAACTTCTGAAAACCCTTAGGCTACCAACTAAGCACTCAAAAGACAAGGAATATTAAAACAGAGCTCGATATTAGAGTGGCTGTATTTTGTAGAAACAACAAATAGAGCTTTTTCCCTTCTCCAATTTCTCATTCCCCACTCCCTCTCTCAAAAGGTGTATTTGCAAGCAAACAATTAGCAACAAACCTTCCTAACTAAGACTCAACAGTAAGGTAGCTTCAGTACAGGTCAAGTATAGACAGACATTCTATTCTCTTTCAACTTCTGCACAGAAATTATTTGCTTTTCACCTTAACTTTTAGGTCAAAGCCTTACCGTGATCATGCTCCCGATAATACAGCTGTAAAGTCTGACTATCTCATCTTTGTCCAGCTTCTCATCCGCCATGTGCGTGTTGTAGATTAGCCGAAGCTGCATGAAGGTGGCTATTAGGAATTGGTCGATGTGGCCAGACATAACTTCTACTTTGTATTCCTGTCTGAGGACCTCATCAATCTACGATTTAAAAACAACGCACCCAAGTCAAGTCAACATAATGCAAACAGTGCAAAATAATTACAATTTAAAAACTTTTCTATAATAAAGATCTTGCCTTGACCAACCTATTTGCCAAAGCATTTATATTCCAAGCTTTCACCTGAAATCAGTAGCCATAGACTTCTATTCCTAATCCAAATACAATCAATTGATCTTTTAGAGCTGCAATCCTATCCTGTACACAAATGAGAACATGAAATGCTGCATTATGAATGCTGGAATTAATAGCTTTATGAAATCTTCAGGATACAATACTTTTAGGTAGTTAAAGCCACACGAGAAACGTGTAAGAACTATGAGGCAAGACAAATCTTTTGCTTAGGATCTCTAAAACACGTTTAAAAATTAAGCCTCACTGGCTTAACTGGCTTTTTCAAACTTGTAGCACAGATAGTTGACAAAAACAGACACACACTGTTTTTTCTTTAGTGCTTCTGTGTTAAGCATCTATTCTACGTCACCCAAGTGGAACTTCTATTGCTATTGCGAGTCAGATGGCCCCTGTGCACTTAGTTTTGTCATCAGGGAGATTCTGAGGAGTCCATGTCACCCGACATGATTACTCCATGAGTGCAACTCATCACCCTCGCAGACAAATAGTTTAAGTATAGTGTGATTAGTCGCTACCTTAATTCTCTTACCTGTGCCAGACCCTTGATGCTTGTATTTATATCACCGCTGGCTACTTGGGAAATGACAAAGTTGATAGTAGAGGCTATGCTACTGTGCATGTCATCAAAGTGTGGGGACACAGACCGGATTCTAAACAGTTGAAGAGAACAGGATTCATTACTCTTTGGAGAGATAGCTCAAATTTACACTGAACTGCTATATTTCAATGACTGTTTAGAGACAATGAAAAGGATTTAATCCTTCATGGGGGATTCTCAAAGAAGGAATCATTCCTCTTAACACAGCTATTGTACTACTTGATGCATTTACAAACTCAAGATGCTTTTACTATAAAAAAAACAACAAAACAAACACCACATAAGCAGAATTCAGTTTTTTCATTAGAAATAACTGCTCTCCAGATTCCAGAACAGTACAACAGACTGTCGCTTTGACATCTCTCTTGAAATGAGCTGACACTACCTTCTTCTGTAAACAAGTCTGAATGTAGAGAATAGCACGGTCAATTCAGCTTCCCAAATTAGTTTTTAAGCAGCCCTATTGGTTCAACTTAGGAGTTCAAATTAGACTCACTTGGGCTCAGGAATCAAGACTGGCTCAAAGATGTCATCTAGTTTGTGCTGCACAAGTGCTGGCATCTCACATCTGACAGCACCATTGTCATTTTCAATTTCATCAAGATCCAGCTGAAATTCCCGTGGAACTGTATGCGTGGTCTCAGAGTGACTGCCCATGTTGCGATTTTGGCTACAGAAACCAGGAGAGAGGTGTTTATTATATATACACAAGAAGCAAAAGTAGTAGCACTAGCATCCACTGGTAGCCCTAAAGCTCTCATCATAGAATAGCACAGATTTTGAAGTTCTGATTTTATTCAAGCCCCCTAATAATCCCCTTTTTCTTTCCCCTAGCTATTAGCAAAACAACCTTTTATAGGCCAGAAGAGCAGCTGCTGATTATCTGCCTTCCTAATTTCTCTTATAACCCACCACGAGACCCTCCTCCCCTGCACTGATTGGTATGCACTGGTTCATTTTGAGAGATATCTAGCACAGTTTAAAGTAGCATTAATGGAATAGAGCATTAAAAGTTCATGAGTGGATTTATTTTTTTTTAAATGATGGCTAGGATGCAGATGTATATAGCAACCCCCCAGGCTCATCTGAACTCAGCGCTCCCAGCGTCTCACACGACTTGTGCTGTGTATTAGCTTTTTCAAGGAAATGTTCTAATACATAGTGCTCAACAGGGACTTTTATTCCGAGATAATGAGCAGGTGGCAAGGAATATTGCTTCTGAGCTTTTTGTTTCTAGTACCGTTGCCCCAGGCTCTACAGTTCACACATTCTCACCCAGTTCTGTGCTGTGTATCTGCCCTAACAAGTGAAGAACAGGGTCCAATCAACACCAAACTTAATATAACACATAGGAAGTTCTCCCAATATATTTAACAGCTGCCTAATGTGGAAGTGCCATGTCTGCCTGCAGTTTGATCTCTAGTCACCTGGGCAGAAACACCTATTTCTGGTGTCTTTCTTTTCATTAAGTCAGAGACCTGTAAATAACCTAGAACTGGCCACAGCAAACCTGTCACCCTCCAGAAGGGATGCCCAGGATGGGAATGGAAAAATACAAGAGCCTTGCTACCAAGGAGTTAGTGGGCAGTACTTACATCCTATAAGTGCGATACATAATTCTGTCCATGGAGAAGCAGTGAAAAAAGGCACAAGACCATTTAGAAAGATTTCAAGACAGACAAGACAAAAAAAAGTTTCAGACATTTTGTTTTACATTATTTGGCCAATTTTCACAACATGCAAAGATGGTGATAGAAGAACTAAAATAACATCGCCACACATGATATTGGCACATGAACTATGAGGGTTTCAGACCATAACGTATCATTACATACTTGAGTTTGGAGGACATGTCCTCAGCTGGTCCCTTCCTCAGCATGCTAGCGTTAGTGTTGATGTTTTGAGTACGCTGAGGTTTCTCCTCCACCTGTCTCACTGGAGCGGCGGATGGTCTCTTGGCTGACCGTTTTATTCTCTCCTCCAGCATGCTCATGTCTTTATCAGAAAGCTGTAACACACAACACCTCCACTCAATTTGAGTTGTATGGATTTCAGAAATCTCGCTCGCTTGCAGGAAGTGTATCACTTATTACTACAGACTGAAATTCTCCAATACCACAGGTAGGAACTGTCAATACTGCCATCTAGCAGCCATCTAATAGGGCCACTCACTCTGGACTGGTAGATGCTACTTCAGGAGCTAATTAACCCACGTTGACAAACTGTAGTACTGAATACAGCTATTTCTGGCCTACATAATTTCCAAGAAACAAGTAATCTTGAATTTAAACTGTGGTACCACCCATGTGTTTCTGATTGTTGCTTGTGTTGTTGCAAAACCACAAACAAAAAATCCCCACCTCACGTGTGATACCCCCTATTAGGAGCCCAGGCAATGCTTTAACACTACGGACCCTGCCACAGAAGCCATGGTCCTTCTTACAGTTGACCCATAATTCACCCTGAACGCAAGGGAAGCCAACTGGAAAAACTCCAACTCACGTAGGGAAAAGAATCATATTTAATCTGCTTACCTACAGGACTGAAAGTTACAATAACTACATCTGACCAAAAGTAACCATCTCCATGAGAATTAAATTTCAAAGTTTCAGAAACTTGAAAAGAAGAAAAACCCAACAGCCAGCCTTTTTTCCCTACTCGTTGCAGTTCCTAAAATATCCCTCCAATAGCTTGTATGTACTTTGTCATGTAACACAACACAAAAAATTAGAACAGGCATTAACATATCTATCATACTCCAATCAGTTTAAGGGCTGCTAGAAACATTACCAGGAAGTTATCTAAATATCATTATAAATCACAACTGTTATTTGTACAGTTGACTAGAATTCAAGATACTGTTCATAAACAATTTAATTCCCATGGAAGCCAGCGCTTTGCTCATTTCTTCTAATTTAGTTTTTCATTCATGAGCACAGAAATTATATATCCTACAGCCAGGAATTGGTCAACTAACCTTTAGAGGATCTATGGTATAGCAAGTTATTTTCAACATTACAAAAATGCTCTTGACACCAACAGCAAGACGTACCATGACCAGTCACGAGCAAAATAGTGATAAACCCCTGCAAAAGCATAAGGATTTTGGAAAAAAAGTAAGAAAAGCTCAGTTCCAGTTTCACTCACATTTCCAATCAGCTTGAAGACCTGGTCGCCATGAACATTATAGACAGTGACAATGGTGTTCAGTGCAGCATTGCGCACGGTGTTGTCCCTGTCACCAATATGAGTTGCCATTTCTTTTAAGGCTTTTCCTGGACTTGGCTGGCACACGTTCATGCCGTACGATTCAACCAGACATCCAAGCTCTTCCAGGCATTCTAAAGGAAAAAAAATGACATAGGCACATTCAAGTTTAAAGCTTCTGGGAAGAGAGCCCTCCCCAATTTCTGTGTTGCTTGCACAACTTGAACGTTCATTGTAGACAAATGTCAATCTCAATGCTGATGATAGATATACTCCAGGAGATGTATGGGATGGATAGTAAACTAAAAGGTTCAGACTGCTTCACACAGCATTTAAAAGCTATCAGTCATCCCTATACCCTTCAAATATTTCCCACTACCATATATAAGCAATGTAACTTCAATGTAACAAGCAGTTAACTTCACATCTAGGTAGTTTAGACAGTTGTGAGCTTGCGATGCTGTGCTGTGTATATAAGTTAACTTTCTGGTTATAGCAGGATGTGATACTCCCAAGGTGACTAGGGAGTTGTTTGAACTATCGACACCACACCGCAAATAATTTTATTATAAAGTTGAGACAGATGTACAGTGTAGAAACATTTCTTTCTAAAGTCCTGATCAGATTAACTGCTTCCATTAGTCACTTGGACAACAGTACTGTCACTGTTCTCCCCAGTACTGTTTCACTAAGACAACAAGCCTACACAAGGGAGACTCATAATCTTAATGCTGATAACAATTTAGCAGATTGCTCATCTTTGGAAGACACAGACACCAAAAATAAAAAGCAAGATGACACTACTTTAAAATCCAATCCTTTAAACGCTTAGAAACATTTGTATAAAACGCTATATATAAGCATATCTCACATTCCACCAAATGCTACAATGCTGGGGTTTTCAACATGCAAAACAAAGCAATTTCAAGGACTTTGCAATCTCCCGGTTCATTGTGCCATTTCCCACCTGCACGCTGTTTTGAGTTTTTGGATTTTGTCCCCTCCATGATGAAAGTGAACATCTTGCTGGCTGGATAGATGAGACACATCCTGTTCAGAATGGCACGCACATCCTTGCGGATGACATCTTTCGGTTCTCCTACCTAGTGGAAAAGTCAAAAACAAAGAGGAGAAGAAATAATATTTTAGATGGTCTCACCATACTGTCCATTACTCTAAATAAAGTTAGGAAAGGCAAAATTTTTCTCAATGCCAAAATCCTTTTTGGTAAATGGCTTTTGAAGGCAAATACGCAATATAGAATCATAGAATCACTTAGGTCAGAAAAGGCCCTGTAGATCATAGAATCCAACTGTTAACCTAAGACTACCAAGTCCACCAGTGAACTATGTCCATAAGAGCCATGTCTAGCTGTCTTTTAAATACCTCCAGGGATGGTGACTCCACCACTTTGCCAGGCAGCCTGTTCCAACGCTTGACAACCCTTTCGGTTAAAAAATTTCTCCTAATATCCAACCTAAACCTCCCCTGGCACAACGCAAGGCCACTTCCTCTCATCCTATTCACTTGTTACTTGGGAAAAGAGATTTAACACCATTCACAATGAACTTGGAATGAACATATTACAGTGTTTGATGGTATCCTGCTATATACCTCATGAAAAATAAGGGCAGTTTCTATAGAGTGAACCGTACCTTTAGGATAAGGTATGGGATGAAAGAGGATGCTTCGTTTTCAGTAAGGTGATACTCTTCTTGACTCAGCAAATTGAAAAGCAACTTAAGGTATTCAAGTGCTTTCATCAGAACACTTGTGTTGGTATCAAAGAACCTCAGGGTAAGCCATTTTAAGATCAGATCCAGGCAGCTGATGACTCCATCTTTTTCACTCTCCAAGTGCTTGAAGTGAAAGTAAAGGGGAAAAAGAAAAAAAGAAAAGGAGGTTGTGCAAACTGAAACACACTGTTCAAGAAAGAACAGGAAAATCTACACCTGGTAAGATGGTCTACATTTATTGGTTGATTCCTAGAATCATAAGTACCGACTTTTAACTTATACAACTTTCTGAGATTCTAAGAGAAGTGAGGAGATTTTCCCTTCTCCCAAGAAATATTAATATCAACTTCTTCATTCTTCTGAAAATTATTTCTATAGATGTTAAGGTTTCAACGTCACAGAACAAAGACCCCTGGCTCCTCAGGGAATTCCTGTTTGATTTTAATTCAAGCAAAATCTTTGACAACAGAGAATAATTCTATACAATTGTTGTCTACTACCACGGACCCAAACTTACCTCAATCATAACAGCCAGTGCTTTGTTGTGGTGCTGGAAGTCTGCATGAAACATCTCATCCTGTAGCCATTTGGCCACACAACTGGACATCTGGGTTTTTAGCTGCTCAATATATTCATCACGGGGAGTAGTGAAATTCCACTTCAACACCTGTAAAAGGCAGCATTTGTGACTCAAATAAACAATACCTTTTCCTCTTGAAACAAGCTGCAAATTGCATCCCTTTTAATTCTGCTTTAGTTTTCAAAGTCTTCTCATTATTAACAAGTAATGGGAAAAATTCAATGGTGTTTGCTCACCTTGGCTTATATGAAAGTTTTACCTACGTGGAGTAATTTTCTTTAGGCCTTAAAGTGGTTGTTTTTAAGCTACAGATAGGTCTATTTAGTAGCAAGTTACAGATAACATGCATGTTTTACGTAATAGATTTCCCTACAGAAGACAAGTTTGATAAGCAGGGCTGTTAAAAATAAGTATATTAAAGTATTTACAATGTATCCTAGAACTCTGAAATTAGCTGACTGTTTTCAAGTAAAAACTTGGTGATACTTCACAACTGAAGACCATCTCTTGGAAGTTGTAAAAAGGCCTTTGGCTTTCATTGAGAGTGCATAAATGCACAAAATTTATAAGTCAGAAGAGAAACACCACAGAAAAACAGATATTGGTGAAAGTCAACTGAAGAACTAGCTAATCAGTCCAAGGGATGGACAGAGACTCGTACTGTCTTTCGTGCCATAGCATATACGAGTCTAAATTAAAAACCAAAAGAATGAGTTAAAGTTACACTCCTTCAAAACTTGTGAAAACATTCAGATTTTTCTCACCTTCAGGCCTTTCTCATCTTTCATCCTCTGTTCTTTCCCATTTGGGACTATGATGAAAATAGGACCCGACTTATCATCATCTTCCTTCAAATTAGGCTTGCTTAGCACTTTCTTCCCCTGTACACCCTGAAAAAAGGCAGGTATTAACAGGCAACACACAACACACATACGCCTCCGTCCCAGCAATTGCAAGCATTAGATACCAGCCAGCCTCATGCTGCCTATGTGTATAAGAGCCAGAGAGAAGCTGGAAAAATAACGTTGATTAGAATTTTAAAAGTATGTGCTCTGCTGCTGTGGAAGCAATATCCATGATAGCGTGCGCAGTAGTACCCTGTGGAATAGGACACATCGCTCTCAACCAGTGTGCTAGTCACCCACACACATCCCTGCCACCCGTGTGGTACCTGTTTGATAGATTTGCTTTTTGTCAGACTGGTACTGCCTTTACTGAGGGTTGTATTGGCTTTGGACAGGCTGGCATTGCCCTTGGACATACCACTATTAACATCTGCCTGCTGTAAATAAGCCACAGAAAAGGCTTTGTGGTTATTAACTCTTTAAGAGATACCATCCCAAACCTTTTAATGCATTCACAGCAAAGTCATTAACTCTAGCATCACAGTTTCGACAGAATACATTGACTTAGGCAAATCTACAACATCCCCTCAAGGTCTGTTCCCTTCATTCCTGTGATGAATCTGGGTCTACATCAACAGTTCTTCTTACAGCACTACTTTAGACAACAGAGGCAACAGAACTGTAGAACATTTTGTGGTTTGTTTTTTTTTGTTTTCTATTTCGTCATACACATAGGTTGAACTTTAAACTTCATAGCAAAAAAACTACTGAAACACAAAACAACAGAAAAACCTAACCACAAATCCAAATATAATCAGATTATTATTATTATTACGAATTTAAGCATCTTCCTTCCCTTTTTGCACTTGTGATTGAGAACTTTTTACCCTTCATACTGTAAGAGAGAGATGAATTTCTTCTGACACATGGTTTCAAAATTACTGCTCAAAGTGTAACACTGGAACTGCAGTGGTAAAAATGAATTCCCAGCAGCAAGAAACCAAGGAGGCCAAGCAGATTTAGAATATGGACTGAGCTGCTCAGAAGACTGCATTTTTGACAATACAGACTTTAAGAATTAAATAGGTAATGACAGAAGTAGTGTTAAGTAAGTGATAGAGGAACACTTGTCATTTCGGAACTCAGACAAGCATAAAGATTCTCAGTAAAAGCAGTCCCTAGCAAGGGCTATACTCTTCTACATATAATACATTAAACCAATTAATTACAGCTATTAACTTCACGGAACTGATCTTATAGAAAATGAAATCAACATACCTTAGCTTTAGAGGAGGGTCCTCCTGCTTTGGCTTTTTTAGCATCAGGCTTGGATTCCATGGTATTGGATCCTGAATCTTCAGCAAGCGCTGGAAAAACAAGAGACCATTTCAAACTACCAATGAGCCCATTTTAGGTCACCACAGTTTTCCATTTTTAGGACAGAAGAAAAATTGTTCATGAATGCAATATGCTTATCACACAGAGATCCAAGGGTTCTAGATGCGTAAGAAGTTCCTTCAAATCTATGTGGCATACAAAGTTGTCATAATTAAGATCATAATACGTTAGCAAATTTGTCACTGTCAAAACATTTTAAAAACGTGCACACACATATAACATCTAGAGCTGTAGCTGCATCCAGTTTGAGCCAGCAAACTGGCCTCAGCAGAGGGATAAGGTAAGATTGCTTCTTCAAATCCCTTCAACTGTCCCCTAAAACCCCTTACCCACTTTTGCATCAGCCCCACGGAAGCTGTAGCCCCACAGGGAACTACACTGAGGAGACAGTCCAGATAAAAAATAATTTGAAAACGTTTTAAATTATGTTAAAATCATACTAGTATTATCAAACTCGCCCCCCCCTCCTCTAGTCCATGGGCTTTAGCTTCAATACCAAGCAGATATTTTCAAAGAGCAGCTGACAGATGGTTGTGTGGAAAAGAAAAAGCCTCCTACGTTGGAAATTGACTCAAGTGCAAGTAAGACCAGAACTACAGAACAACTCACTAGATCACAAGGCTGTGGGTAACCCTAACTATGCTGATTCCCAGAACATAAGAGAGGTTACCTGAGGCAGGCTGGAATTTGGCTGGAGCTGCTCCCCCTGCCGTTCTGGAAGATGCTTTAGCAGGAGGAGCTGGTTTGGCTGGCATGTTGGCTTTGGCTTTCTCAAGCATGGCCAGTACCTGGTCTTTGGAAGTTGGCTAGAGAACGGAGTGGGAGGAAAAAGAATTGAAAAATTTGGAAAGATTAGCAATACTGATACATGCCACAGACAAGGAAAATAACAGTAGTTTAAAACAAACTATTCTCTGTTTAGCATGTTCCAGGACACTTCTCTTAAAACATCAACATTTTCAGACATTTCTGTACAGAGATAAAACGTCCTTCCATAAAGTTTCTTCTGCAAGACCTATAGGAAACATATGAATCAGCAATCTGTTCTAGGTGAGCAGTCCTGTGACATTAATGGAGTGTCCTAACAGGGATCCAGCACTCAATGGTCCATAAGATAGCTTCTAGCAGTTTGGAGTATCTCAAAGCATGTGTTCAAAGGCATACAGCTAGACAGCAATTGGTACAGAAGATTTTTTTCAGAAGAAAAGCAGAGTGAATAAATGTCAGGCTCCTGAAGTGATAAACCTGTGGTGGCCGTGGTCTTCCTGAAGCAGAGAAAGCTTTAACTCACAGCCTCCTGATACTATTTTCAGCCCCTCTGAAAATACTCAATGCAGACAAGCTTCCATGACTCAAAACAGCATATCATGAGATTGTGAGTGTGACTTGTTAATATTCACTCCTTCAAGGTCACGTTAGCTAATCTTAGTGACAGGAATACCTTCAGCTTGCCAGTGGCTTTTGCCATCTTCTCAAAGCCAAGATGCATCATAAAGAACGGCAGGGCATCCTGCGCCTTCTTACGCACATCCCCATTTCGATCTTCAAGGCAGGAGTACAGGTGAGGCACACACAAGAGCAGGTCAGAAGGGACAGAACGGAGGGTAGGCAGCTTCTCAGCCAACCAACCAAGAAGCTGAAAGAAAGTTTTAAAATAAAAATTTTTGAAGAAACATTCACAGTACACATCAGGCCACAAGAGCCTGAATAGTATTCCTTCAAATATCTCTATGTGAGTAGGAAAAAAACCCCAACCCAACCTTTGTTAAGACCAATGTTTTTAACCAACATCACTGTTCCTGACAGTAATCAAAAGATTTTTTTAAATTAAGTACAGTATGTTAATAGGCAGGTATCTTAAAACTTGGAGCCTGGTCTCTTAAGTCTGCATGGGTTGTTTCTTCCTTTTGAAAGTAACATCAGAATTTCAGCTGAACTTTATCAGCCTCAAACATATTAATGTCTCTGCTTCAGTTCTGGTCTTCATTACCAAGTGGTTAATTTGAGGGAAAACACACTAGCTCTTAAAATGCTGATCAAAAGAGACAAAAGTTTCATTTCAGAGGTAGTGAAATCTGTATGAAAGCTGTCGTGCAGGAAGAAAGCCCACTATTAGCCTTTTGAGGTTTAACAATTTTATGTCAGTACGAAGGCAGAGCTACTTGTTTGCTCATGTAATAGTAGCTTTGTGTCATTTCAGCCTCCATCGATAATCATAGTCCATAGCAAGGCAGATTATTTTCATTAGACACAAATATGGAGAGGTTCACTTAACAGAAGCCTACCTCTTGCCTTAGGAAAGGATTTTCTTTTTTGAGCTCCGCAGACAGGTCTTCCCCTTCCAACCACTCTTTCATGCCAGTTTGTTCAGCCCAGGCATTCACAGTTGCTAGTGCAGCAGCACGAACATTATTCTGTTGTAAGAAAAAGATTTAAGAAGAATAATCCTAAAGAGGGCTCAGAAGATTACAATTCATCCTTCACATGAAAAGAAAAAGCTTCTACACCCCAGGCTTCAACAAAATCTCTATTTTTATTCATTGTTTGATAAGTTTAAGATTCAGAAGAAATCAGTTTTAGTGATTTATCAGCTGCAAAAATCACCAAATCAGCCCCTATACTTATCTACCATCATTAAAAAAAAAAAAAAAACGATAGAAAGGGACACAGGGTATCTTTAAAAGCACTTTCTACCTGCTACAATTCATTGATGAGAATTTTGGGAGTCTCCTAACTCTCAAATAAGCTAAAGAATAAGGTTAGTGATTTATGCAATACTTAAAATAGACTTAGCACATTCATAAATCAAGGCAAGTGGGTTATGGAGCCTGTTTTAGGGCACTCTTATTTAGGACACACACGATCAAAAGTCAAGCCAGGAACAGGGGAGCCCTTTAACTCCTACCAATTTCCACATCTACTGCTTTTTTCCAAGCAAAATGTAGAACACGACCCTTTTTTGAAGCAGCTATGTGAAGTTACGAGAAGTCAGATGGAATACTTTAACAGCCTGGTTCTTCAAAATGCTGTCACTATAGACATGACTCCATACATATGGCTCTCTCCTATACGCTGAATTTCTGAGGCGAGCTGATAACATAACAGATTCGTTTAACTTTCATATGAATCAATTTTAAATGCACAGGTAACATCTAGGCATGTATCTAAACAAGAAGCGAGCACCCTTGCAAACAACTTGTCCCATCTTTAATCTCACTGAAGAAAAGAAACAAATCATGTGCTGCGGGTAAATAGACTCTCGTTGGCCTCACAAGGTCTTGGCTACCTTCACCCTCTTTATCAGTTAGTGGAGCAACGAGGAGTAATGGTTTTTAAACTGTGGGGATTTAGATGAGATATTAGGAAGAAATTCTTTGCTCTGAGGGTGGTGAGAGCCTGGCCCAGGTTGCCCAGAGAAGCTGTGGCTGCCCCATCCCTGGAGGGGTTCAAGACCAGGCTGGATGGGGCTTTGGGCAACCTGCTCTGGTGGAAGGTGTCCCTGCCCAGGGCAGGGGGTGGAACTAGATGATCTTTAAGGTCCCTTCCAACCCCAAAAATTCTATGATTTTATGCTACAGTCACCACATTTCATTTAAAAGCTGAATTATGACACTGACTGGGTTTATTTACAAGCAGAAGATTACGTCTCAGGCAGAATATAAATTCAGGCACGCATTCATATTTAGATAATAAGTTGTCACTTCAGCAAGAACCTTTCAAATCAATTTGTAAGCTTCCAAAGAAGTTTTAATTACCATTCACCTCCCAAAAGCAAGTCCAAACAGCAACAGTTATTCTCAGGCATAGCTCAGATAGCAAGTGGCAAAAAGGAAAGATCTTGATGAGTGTCCTACCTTACTGTCTCCTAGCACTGTAATGACAGGAATGCCCAAATTTTTCACATGCTGTTTGATATTGGGGCCCATCGCTGTTGCCAGCTGTTGGAGGATGCTCAGTGTTTGTTGCACCTGCACACAAACAAAGTCTTTGAATAAGATACTCTTACAATGATGTGCACAAAAGCCCAAGTCACGTGGGGAAAAGCAACACTGCTGTACCCCTGGACTTCACTGCTCAGTGACTTCTATTCCAGACTATTCAGTGACTTCTATTCCAGACTATTCATCCCACAGACAGATAAATTATTTCTATATTCTGAGTAAATTATTTTCAAACAAGGGACACTTCACTTTTGTCACAAGTGGCATTATTCAAATTTAATTTTCAGGGTTTGTTTTAGACTTGCTTACATTACATTCAGAGCAGAAGTAGATTTTCCCTTTTTGGAAGGCTTTTTTTAAATACAAAACAAAGGCAAATATTTATAAAAACAGACAAACATATGATCTAGAAATACACGGTTCACTGTTTTCCAACTGTTTCATGACATTGTAACACTGAGCAATAAACAAGGTTCAGAAACCATAAATAGTTTGTCTTGAGTTCTAAACTGGAAACAGCTGAAACAGAATTTTGACTAACATACCAAGATTTTATTGGAGTCATTGAGACGACTCTTCAGAGCAGCTGGAAGTTCTCCTATGTTTGGCTGTATGAACTTAGCATCGTTTATTATACTTGTGACTTCATCTAGACCTTCCTTTCTGATCTTCCAGTTTTTGTCCCCAATCTTAGACACTAATTCAGCTGTGATTTTATCACTGCAAGAGAAAAAAGGTAAAAAGCTCCTTTTCTTAGTTATGTGTCTCTTAGTATTCAAGTGCTGTAACACCACAGATTTCTGCTTAGAAAGTGTTTATAAACACTAAGTTTTTAACTGCAGTGGAAGCATGTCTTCAGGCGGTACAATCCAAACCTACCCAATATCTGTTCTTGGCAAGAGATCCACAACGTCATTCACAACATCCTCCTGTTCCTCTTCCTCACCATCATCCCCACTTCCCCCACTGTGCCTGGAAATGCCACGAGTTGGGGCTGGTGCCGTCTGCCCTTGCATCTGGCAAGCAACAAAAACAGCAGAAACAGTTATTTTACAGTTTTTTCATTTGACATTAAAAACCAAAAACGCTTGCATGATACAAATGCGCTGCTTCAGGGTGACATTAGGCTGTTCAAACAAAATCACTGTGGAAGTTCATCATGAAAAAGACTACTGACACAGCTAGACATACTGACTTTGCAGCTGCTTTGACTTAAGATACATGGTTGGGTTACAAAAATACTGGTTAAACCACAATATTATTACAGATTCCAGGTACTGAAGTTCCTGAGTAGTTTTAATGATAGTTGGTAGTAAGAGAGCTATACTCCATACCTTTTCAAACTCTGCATCTATCTGGGAGAGAAGGGCTGGCTTCTCATCCTCAAAAAACATTCGCAAAGGAGGTCCCACATAAAGATACATGACTCCCAGCAAGGTAATGGCCGAAGTCCTCACAGCCTGTAAGGAAGAGGATAAAAGCGCTTAGTCTTCAAATTAAAGACTGATAATAATTCAGGATTAAAATTCTAAATTTACTCACTGGGTTAGTTGCAGCAAGAGCTGTCTTCACGTTACTGATGAAAGCTTTGACGTTCAGTCTGCGGGGGAAAAAAAAGATACCCCCTATAAGTAAAATGCAACACAGGAAGCTCCAACAAGAAACTAAACCATCACAATATGCTAAAGAAAAAGAAACACACCAAGAACAGGTTCATACAACTAATTTATAAAATAATATCGCAGGTACAGTGCAGACAGTAGCCATTACATTACTACTGAAATAGATTGGTTTGGGGAAGAGCCTACTATGAAAATCACTAAAGTAAACATAAGATAATTTATATCAAAGACTGCTATTATGACAGCTGGAAAGCTTCTTAAACGACATCACCCACATGATTGCCAGGACTGAAATCCCGAGGGATGACTCTAGAATCATTTTAAGCTCCTGATACATGGCTACATAACAAAGATGAGGGGTGGGGTTTTTTTTGTTTGTCTGTCTCAGGATCTTCCAGAAAAGGGCACAAATTTCAAAAAGAAATTTCCAAGAGAAAGAAAGGAAGGTTTAGAAGATTACTGACTCTTCTATACCACCACTGACTACAATAGCAGAGAAAACAGGCAATCATGGAAGCTTCCTTTGTGCAGCCTCAAACACTGCTGTTCCAGTATCATAGATCACCCTGCTGAAAATACATACTTCGGGGAGAATACACTGAAGAGTTGATTTTCCAGACTTAATGTTACTATCCATTTAATACAAAACAACTGGGATAGGCATAGTAACTGCCCAAGTAGTTAAATAAATTACTATTTGAAGTCTTCACTGATTAGAAATTTTTGTTCTCAGGAGTAAACTGTATTGCATATTCACCACATTCAGTTACGAGACTAGCGATTAAAAATTAAGGAATGTTATTCCCTGATTCTGATGGACAATCCATTTTTTACCCTCACAGCACCAGATGCAATAATGGCTATTTTGTGGGCTAAAACTCCAACCTGTTATCAGCCTCAATATCTCACCCAAGGAGCACAATAAGCCTGCAGCTACGTACTCTTCTGCAGGCTGTCAGGTTAGGGTTTTTTTTAAACTGTAAAATACAGTGATCCACCCGGGTGCAGGTGTAAAGCAGAACAGGAACAGAGCCATGCAATGCCAGAGCTCCTTGCCCAACCCACTCCTATAGTATATAAAGTTTAAGAAAAATGGTTTTCAGAGAAAGCCAAGTGAGGCATTTAGTAGTGTAATATTACCCTATTCTATTAGTAATGTCAGATACTTTGATTTACACATTTAGAGCTAGAAGAGCACCTGACAGAGCTAGCAGTAGAGTTTAAGGAACAAGAGTTCAGATGCAATTGCAGCCACCCGCTTCAGACCAATCTGACAGCAGCTTCTAATTATATATTATTGTATGTAGATTATAATTGCATAGCAACTAATTGTAGATTAGAAACATTTACATTCAAGTTTCTCTTAGCAATTTACTTAAAAGACATACCCAGAAAAGCCAAACTCTTTAATTGCATTTGAAAGCCAGTTCAAAGTTTCAGACTGATTTTTAGGATTCTTTTGAGAGAAAGCCATAGCCACAACCTGGAACACAAGAGAGTCAAGTGTAAATTTCCACTGGCAAATCAGGTGACAAAGCAAAGTAATGAAGGAGTGAAGACACCTGCAAAAAACCACAGAGCCTTGCAAGTAAACAGAAACAGCTGGGGTAACAAACCAGGAAAAAATTATTGTGTCACTGCAGCACAATACAATTGCAACCAAACTGACCCAGAAGTTCCTGAAGTACTTAGGAGCAGCCAGAGGTTCCTTTATTATGGATGTGCACTTGCTTTGGCAGTATTTCAGCAAAATACTGTTTTACTACTCATTAGTTCCTCTTTTGGAGGAACTTGCATAACTTCTGCCTTAGTTTGAGAGCAAACAAATCATTTTGAAGCAACCGAGAAAAATCCAAGATTTAGGATTTTCTCCTCAGACTGAACAGAATGAAATAAAAGATTTAGAATTTTCTCCTCACGCTGAATACCCCACACAGTGTTTCTGATTTGATTTACTGGAAGAATATCTTTGGTCCTCACTCACCTGCTCAGCAGTCCATGGCAACTGACACGCCTCTGCTATTGCTGTCATGGCTTCTTTTGCGTTACTCCCACATTTCACATCACCAACCTTGTCTACAAGACCATCCAACACAACCTGGGCTGAAGTTTTAGAGAAGTTCCCTTTCTGTGCAATCAGTGCAACTATATGCAGTTTCATCTGCATCACCTGGAACATCCATAACAGCAAGAAAGTTACTCATGTCTTCAGGTATTTTAGACCCAATTTATTATTCTTTTTTTTTATATACATAAAAAAATAATTATATGTACTTGTGAGTAAACACAAATGTATACATAAAATACATATTTGTGTGTATACACACAGAATTATATATATACACACATTTGAATATACAGAAGTGTTGCTATTAACACAGATGTTTATGTACACAAATACATATTTTATATACACACACTTGTTTATATATGGTTTTGTGTATCCACATACAAATACACATTTTTCTTTCTATACATACACACACAATCAATAAACTGGGCAGCCATTATCTACTTTTAGAGCTTATCTATACACATACCCACACACATGTACATACACACATCTAGATATCTTCGAGCATTGTCTCCAAGTCTCAATCATCAAAGGAAATAAAATCTAATTTCAGAGTTTATCTTCTCATCAGCTACAGATACAACTGTGGTCATGGTGCTAGGACCATCAATGACATATATGCATCTACTTTGTAGCTGGAAACAAAACTTACATTAAGTGACAAAATGGGCTGTTAAAGGATAAAGTATTACCTGAAAATTTGTTTCCTTCCAACCAGGTTTCTTAGCCAGCATTCTTACTAGAGCTTGGCAAGGCATTTCACTTCTCTCCATAAGCTCAACAGCCTAAAGGACAAACATTCAGTCAGCCAGTGGGTCACCAGTGATACAAAACCCAAAACCCAAACAGAAGTTACTTCAGCTGACCTACAAATATTTTCTTAATGCTGAATTAAGTTACAGAAATTCTCAGCATAAGAGCATTACTACAAGACCCACTTTTACAAGAAGCCCATTTTACAGGGACTAAGCCAACATTTAAACTACAGCATTCACATTGCTACACTTTGTATATTCTTTAATTAAAGTGTCCTTACAACCACTGTTGGCCATTCTAGCCCTGGAAATTTAACTTTACTATAAAAATACCCAAGCTTTTTGTTTTTTTTAATGATGAACTATACTATGCACCTTTCACATTGGAACGCTGACTATACAGCAGAAAGTAAACCTGAATGTAATCTAAATTACTGTTTTCACCTGTTAGGCTTATTAATTCCACTGAAACTCTTACATCTTTGCATTTGAGTAAAGCTGGCTTCTGCAGCAGCATTTCAGTGCAGCCAGTCACTGTTTCATTATCTGTCACCTTTTCCACTAAAGTATTAGAACTCAGTCGCAACGGTAACGGTGCAGCAGCATGAACTGTTTGTACATCTAAGCTGATGCCTTTCTGAACGTGAACTCTCAGAGCTCTTGTGACAGATACCATGGGAAGAAAGCCAGGCTTCACATTTGAGTGGCACATGATGCTTTTTTTGTTTGTGACTACATGAAGCACTCACCACCAGCTGTGAAGACTGCTGGTATTGTATAAGGCTTCAAACATCCACTATTTGCCAACTGAAATTTTAGTATTATGATCAACTGCTGCGTAACAGAATCAGCAGGGATTTACTTGTGACTGGCTTCACCCAGTCACTGCAAAACTTTTTGTTTAAACCTAGTTAATTTTGAAATTAATTCATTTAGAATTACTTAGTGTTTTAAAGAGACCTCTATGCATCCTCAATCCAAAGACCAACATTTTTGACAAAAGCATAACTATCTACATTAAACTGAAAGACTTACTTTATTGTTATGGAATAAGAGCCAATATAAAGCATTTAAGCCACTTGTCTTCAGCAAGTATTGTTTAATCCATCTGAAGTGCTGACATATCACTACTACTGGTATGTCTTTTAGAAGAGCTACCCAGGCCTAAAAAGTTGAAGAAATTATCACCTTCTTTCTGCTTCCCTACCTGCCCCTCTTCTTATTGACTGCTACGGCTTACCTTCTGAAACTCCTCCATGCAGGCAAGCCTCTCTTTCCAGTTACCACTATCCAGCTGCTGGATACACGAAGCTGGAAGGACTGCAGCAGCTTTCTCCTCACATACTTCTATCTGCAGACAGATCAGAAGAAGGTTAACACCCCACTGTACCCCTTGGGGCAGGGAGCAGCCTTAAGGACAGGTAATATACTGAAACTACCCTTCCACTGTGGTACATTTACAAAATATGAAAAATTTTCTCTTGTAGGCTGAAGGATTTTGTATGGATTACAGTTTAGGGGCCTTATGAATTTAGGGAGCTGCTAAGTTGTACTGCAACAGAAAAATAATCACAGAAAAGTATGATAAACCGTGCCAACAGTCAAAAATAATCTTGAGAAGCCATTATCTACTTAGAGAATCAAACAGAAGTAACTGAAAATTTGCAAGATAATTTTGTATGAAGCCTGAATAAACATTCACAGCAATTAATCACTGGTTGATAAGGCTGGATGAGAGAAGACATCTCTTCTGCATCCATTTTAGGAAAATAAAAAACTGAAGTTATTTCGTATATGTAAAGTGATAAAAACTTCCCTTGTTTCATTGGTGTTTGTATCACCTTTAGGAAGTGTATACTTACTTTCCACTGTACAACTAGCAATATAAAATGGATACATAATGGAAAGTACTCATTTTGAGTAACACCCTAAAGATAACTGACAGTCCAAAAAACGTGCTGATGTATCTAACAAAGCTCTAATAGCTTTTTGTTCCTGTTTGACTACAGATAGCTTAGTTTACCCGATTCCCTACCAAGAGGACAGGTAGACGCTCAGTTACCATGCAGAATTCAATCACTTTCTTGGAGTGTAGTTTAATATGAACAGTATGGAATAAACTTGCATTAATTCATTTTATTACTACTGTATTCTCCTTCAGATTTCAATGCAGACTCCAGAATACTGTATTGTCAGGCTTTCCATACCAAACGCCTTCAGCAAATCACGCATCCAAAATTAGCTATCATGTAGTAATATTGTTATTTTTTTTTCACCCGTTCCTACCTCAGGGACAACACGATACACCCTAATAATAGGGTAGATATAAATTAGCATGATTTATTGTTCACTGTCTTATATGGCCTAGTATCAACAATAGCCTGAAGAACAGGTTCGTTTACTGGAATACACTGAACATCTAGTTTGTATTGCTTTCCTTGCCTTAACAAAAGAAATCAAACAACTTCAGTGAAAAATTCTGTAGTAGCTGAACAACTGATTAACCAAAGCTACTTATACAAAGGACTTGGTATTTCAGAAAAGAGCAGAATACTCACAGAGAGCTCCGATTCAAATATTTCTTTGGTCTCGGGACCCTTCTTGCCTTTAGCCCCAGCACCTCCCATTCCTGTAGCTGCAGCTGGTTTGCCTTTCTTAGGTGGGCCCCCAGACTACAAAGGAAATAGACAAGTTAGCCAAGATCAAACAGGTCTCTACTTCATCAGATACTAGAACTACTGCTCTTTTTCCACACTTCTACATTCTAATGTCAAAAAAATATGTATCTCTCTAGTACCATAACAGCTGTAGGCAAAGAAATAGTTTTCTGCTAGAGCTAGCTTAATTCATATGTTGCTTTCAGACTGCCACGTTTTATAAAACATGTACAGTAACAAGGACACATAAGACAATGAAAGATAAGATATGCAGGGAAGAGGTTCTAGAGAAAAGAGTTATCAGGGCTCATTGAGACAGCTTTAAACTAGATTCAAAGGGGCAGGGGGGTGTAACTGGGCTTGCTAGAGAGGTGCCTGGGTGTAGCAGCTCATCACTTGTGGGGCAGTGGGTTAATATTTTTGAGAACCAGAAGGCTACCAACCCTCAAGGGTGAAAACTACACTCAACTTCCCCTCTGAAATGCTTATACACCAATGCACGCAGCATGGGGAATAAACAGGAAGAACTGGAGATCTGTGTGTGGTCACAGAGCCATGATTTCATTGCAATTACTGAGACACAGTGGGATGGCTTGCGTGACTGGAACAGTGTCACGGATGGCTACGTCCTTTTTAGGAAAGACACATCCATCAAGGCTCGTTACTTGAGAGAACAACTGGAATGCATCAAGCCCTCCCTGGAGTTGAGGGCTTGTGGGTGAGGATTAAGGGGTAGAACCAATATGAGACACATTGTTGTGGGTGTTTATTACAGGATACCTGATCAGGATGGGGAAGCTGATAAGGCCTTCTACAGACAGCTGAAAGTAGCCTCACAATCACAGGCCTTGGTTCTCATGGGGGATTTCAGTCACCCTGATATCTGCTGGGAAGGCTACACAGCCAGGCATGTACAGTCCAGGAGCTTCCTCCAGTGTACTGATGGCAACTTCACTTAGATGGTGGAGGAGCCAACAAGGAAAGGTGTACTACTGGATCTAGTTCTGACAAACAAAGAGGGACTCGTGGAAGGCACTAAGGTTCAGGGCAGCCTTGGCTGTAGTGACCATGAAAAGATAGAGTTTGGGATCATGGGTAGTACGTGCAAAACAACAAGTAGGACTGCAACCTTGGACTTCAGGAGGGCTAACTTTGACCTCTTCAAAAAACTGCTTGGAGAAATCCCATGGGTTAGGGCGCTGGAAGGTAGTATATACAGGCTAATGGTTCAAATTATTTATGGTAACAAATTAAGAACAGCACTGAAGAAAATACTCAAAACTTAAGTAGTAACCTTGCTAGTTATAAGAAGAGTCACAGCAATATTTGGCTGAGGTCATTATCACCATGGACCACACCAATGTTCCAACACCTGAGGCTCTTCTAAATGTCTCCAGTTGTCTATCACTATTTCAATATCAAAATCTGGTATTAAGATGTAAGTGACAAGACAGTTTGTGTCATTAAAAACTGAGATTTCAACAAGTCCATGCTCAGAAAGCCCCATATTCTTTTGGTGGTGGGCTCACCCACTCCAACAGAAGGACAGCGATTCCTCAGTGGAAGGAGACATCCAACCAGCCAGTAAGTAATTATTCAAAGCAAATTACAGACAACTGTGATTGTCAGACAATCTCTTGACAATCTCTCTTACCTTCGCAGCAGGTGCTTTTTTCACTAATCCTGGTTTGGTTGCTGCATCTTTTGTTTCTTTGTCTCCACCAGGCCCTGAAAGAGCAGGGGTCTTTCCAGTAGCAGGCTTGCCTTCTTTTTTCTCAGCAGCTCCTCCTGTCTTTTTACCATAAACCAGTTCTACCTTCTCAGCACACTCTTTAATCTGACAAGCAGTTAAGGAAAAATAAAGAAAAAAGCTATTAAAACTATTTAGCTACCACAATGTACAGTGTCCCTTCAACAGCAGTAGCTCAAACTTGCCTACTCTAGAAAAAACGTGAAGAGTTTAAGTTGGTTACTTCACAAAATTTCTTATCCTCTGTTCCTCACAGGAATGTTAACCAGTCAATGGCATCAGCCACCACTGTATTGCCAAAATAATTTTCCTAGTTCATAATGAAAGCATTGGCATGCCCCAATACTTATAGATGCTCCAAAGACTAATTCTTAGCACAAATCATTCAGACAAACTTGTCATCTTATGCAAAAAACATGAAAACTTTGTTGTTGGAAAGTAAGTCTTTAACACCAAATCTTGTCTAATAATATAGAATTAGACCACGTGGTGGTGACCTAAAACTCTAAACTTTGTTTCAGACATAGAAAGTCTTCAAAAAACAAACAAAACCCCACAACCAACTAACCAAACCCCAACCCAAATCTCTCAATCCATCTCATAGATAATGTTCAAGACTTGAAGCCAGACAGGTACTTTATATAAGAATGAAAAGATACAATTTTAACATACGTTGCATTTTAGGTAGTGGAAGACAAAGAAAAGATTCTTGATAATATAGCAAGAAATAAAGAGATTTCCAGATTCCCTGCAACATCAGTAATTTAAGTAAAAAATAAGTTTTCAAAAACCCATGCTGAAAGTCATCAGCTAGAGCATCCTCTTTTGTCTTCTCTAGCCTAAAATGCACCTAAAAGGGAAAAATAGAGGTTGGGGTCTTTTGCTTGTTTCTTTTTTTTAAACATTTATCATAAACTCACCCGGTCAAGTTTTAGTTTGTCTACATCTGCTAGAAAAGGATTCACAGCTTTCTCTCCAGCCACTTTCAAGGCAGTGCCTAATGCTTCAAACCCAGCATCTCTTACTTCAGGAGCAGAATCATTGATATGCTGCAGAGAAAGACAACTTGTATCATATGACTTGCAGCTCATATCTAAACAGATTCTTAAATCTATCTTCTGTACAAATCCTCCCCCCTTTCCAAAAATCTACATCTAGTACAGAACAATCCTTAACATTCCACTGAAAAAAAAAAAAAAAGATTGGTTTTCACTTGTTTTCCTATGCACTGATCAAACCTACTGTTTCTCAGATATAGCCAGCTTCTCATCTTTGGATCTTTCACACAACAAGGAAAGGCCAAACATTCATGCTTTAATAGATACTGCAACACCATGAAAGTTCAGAAGGAGTTTGAAGCTCTGCAACCCTGTTCAAATCTGCATTTTTGAAGTCAGGGATATTTCCCATAACAAGGAAAAGGCTATTTTGCCATGAGAAAAATAGTATACATCATTATCATTTATACTGATAAATGCCCCAGTGTAACTGCAGCATATGAATCAATGATGGTTCTTTAATTCACAGTAAGCAAAAAGTATTCCAACAAGAGTTTGCTAGAGTTGTCTGCAAGAAGCAAGGGGCACAGTGCCCAGAAGTTTATTAGTTGCAAATCACTGCCTTAATCTATTAGAAACTTGGCTAGTCTTCAGTTTCAGAGACACTAAGAAATAGGAGACTAAGCAGTTCCCATAACTGACGGTCATCTTCAAGTTTGACATCAGTCAAAAGTGACTGAAATGGCTACACAGCACACAAGAACTCTTTAGTCCTGGCACTACCAAAAGGGTCTCTCCCAAAACAACCCAATGCTTCACAACAGCAACGCTCAAATCAATGCCAGAGAAGTACCAGCTCCTCACACTTTACCTTGAGAAGTGCAGCACAGAAAGGTTTTAACAGGCTTTTTGGCAGAGTAGAAGGTGTGCAGTGACGAAAGCTTCTTGCAATGAAAAGGGATGTTTGTTGCTTAATTGTCGGGTTTTTGTTGTCCATCACTGCCAGCACATCTTCACTTATGTTCTGCAAAGTGGTCTACAGCAATGGATAAAGAAGTCATTAGTTTCAGTAAAGCAAGACAAAGGCAAATCAAAATTAGAGACCAATTCTCAGACAAGGGAGAAATTGTCACTCTTACTTACTGTAAGAAAGATTGCATCAATGGCCTCCTGCAGTGCCTGCACTACCTGAGGCTTCTTCTCTTTAAATTTCTCCAAGATTGTTGGAACAACCTGTGGAAAAGCAAAAAAAAAAAAAAAACCAACAAAAGTAAATCTACTCTTCACTAATATAACTGGAAAGCCTGACAGTTTGCTCCTTGGTATTTTGCAGAGAAGCAAATAATGCACGCATTGCTGCCCCCTCCAGGGGTACACAACAGCAGTATAAACTAGTTTACTCTAGCTAATCTCCAATATTAAATTCATTCCAGTCAATCTGTTTAAAAAAGTAGATTTTTTTCTTTTTTTAACTATTTCATAGCAAAGCTAACTAAAAGGCAGATATACAAGGCCACATAATTACATATGAATACTCTGGCTCTACTGGTCTGGAACAGAGCAATAGAATGCAAATTAAACAGCTTCACAGCACAAAATGCTGTGCTCTTGTACTATAAAAAGATGGTATGTACCAAGAGGGTACATAACCTGTCCCCTCTTTCCCTGCTTCCTGACAGTACTCAGCATGGCTCATTAAGAAGCCCTCATTTGGCCCACAACTGACAAGACCATGGTCCTAAAACAACCCGAATCCTTCCTGGAGTGATATTTTTCAGGCCGATCACCTTGAAAAAAACACCCCGACACTAAATTATGCCATACTGGTATTTATTTCACAGCAATTTATACCTAATCTAATTGCTCAGTCAGCCACTGCTGAAAAAGAAAATAAGTTTAAAAAAAAAAGAAAAAAAAATAAAATCAGCAGAAAATCTCATGTACCACTAGTATGAGCAGCTCCATTTAAACATGGTCTCTGTAACAGAAAGAACTTCTGCCAGTGAGGCTGAAACATGCAGAGCTTTTAACTGTGGAAAGCAGGCTACTTTCAATATTTTCTTAAGTGTAACAGTTAATAGTTTAAAAGTAGCCTGATTATCCTGGTTTGAGGGTAAGATAGAACCATCTTTCTGTTCAGTAATTTTACTTCTTAGCTAGGCCTCTTCTGACTCTCTGAAATTAACAGCATATTGTGCAGAAAACTGTTCATTCTCAGAGTGATAAGACCTGTGTTTATAGTCAATGCCAAGGAATGGTATGCAGAGAGGTTCTTGCTTACACTTATTGCTGTAACAACCAAGGTCGCTTAATTTGGTTATTTGCCCTGTTGGAGGGTCAGAAATGGAAAAGCGTAGAGGGGTCCCATCTGCAGGGAGGAACAGAGAGGACAGGCAACCCAAATCTGACCAACAGGGGTATTCCATCCCATCTGCCCCAAACTCAGTATGAAAACTGAGGGATTAAAGGGTCAGCCTCTTTCTCCAATGGCCAACATCTGAGACGGGCTCTGTCTGTCTGCTTTTGATCCCGATCTGTGTGTTCCCATCTCCAGATTTGGAATCCAGTTCCCGTCCATTGCTGAGTCCAGTCTGGGACTTCCTCAGTGCCTGCTGCTGCTGTCATCCTGGGAGCTTGATACAGTTTTGTATATGTTCCATTTCATTACTTTATTTTGATTTTATTATTAATATTTCATTAAAGTAGTTTAGTTCCTTCTAAACTTGTAAATCTCTTTACCCTTCCCTCCTCTCCTTGGAGTGAGACGTGGGGGGAGAGCATCTGTCACCAGTCATTGGCCAATTCACCACAACACCAATGCCTTACAGAAGTTATAAGCTCTTGCATAATACAAAATAGATTTTTCACAGATTTTGCTTTTTACTCAAAAGGTGACATCTCAATCCCTTGCAACAAACAGCAACCGAGGCTCAGCTGGTATCCTTTGATGGGCCACAACTTGCAGATTCCCTGATCACAAGAACTTTAGCACTAAAAATCCCCCTTTGATTAATACAGAATAGCAACCTGAAGACCCTCGTATGTGCTACTGCAGGTGCCAGACATCTCTAAACCTAACAAAGTCACAGGAAGGAGGTATTTAAAAACGTTAAGCCTCTGTTTTAGAAAGTGCTGACAGCTAGAATGAGTATTTTTTAAGGAGCTGTATCCTGCGTGAGAGGGAGGGATGGAAGAAAAGTCAGTCCAGGGCTCTAAAGGCAGTTAACAGAGGTGATGCTGGGCCACATGCACCCCATTACAGTGAGTAGTGTGGTTCTGTGCTTGACTTCATCACTTTTAACACAGCCTGCAGACTGTAACATTACAGTCCTATATTTAACTAATAGAGTTTATCATAATCCCACAATTCTAGCGGCAGTCTGTTTTATAACACTTTGAATGCCCACTCTCAGGAGAAATCTACATGTTCCTCATGAGTAAATAAATGCAGCAAACAAATCAAGTGAACTGGTAAAATGAGTGCTGAGATTATGCAATTCATAACTACCATTACAGTACCAAAAAAGGCATCTTCTCAATGTCATTTGCTTGGCAACCATGGCGCTATACCTGTATTCCAGAAGCTCAGCTTTTTCAATACTAACTCTGTAGCTACAAGGGTTAACCTTTAAAACACAAGTCAAGTGTAAACAGATGTAAGAACGCTTCTTACAACTACAGACAGCTTTCAGAATGAAAAAAGGCTTTCTACAAATTGTTGTTCAGAGTTCAGGAGATTCAAATATTTCTGAAGCAGCGAGATTCAGTAACTTTCCAATTCATCACAAAATGTAACACTACCAGTAGCCAGACACATCAGTTACCTCGTCTCTAAACTAATTATTTCCTGGTGTTCAGCATCAATAACAAAAAAGAAGAGTTCATACTCTTACTTACATGCCCTGCATACTGTCCAAATTTCTTTCGGAGGCCAGTAGCTAAGCCAGCAAGGCATTTGGCAGCCAAAGCAACCAACATAACATTTGTATCCTTTCCAACAACCTGAAGAGAAAAAGCAAAACAAAACAAAGAAGTTAAAGACTGAAAATCCAAGTTTCAGAGACTTGGAAGAATTTCTTAGAATAATCAGTGCGCCATCAATTGGGTTATTTCCACCATTGTTCCAGCTAATAGTTTTCTACTCATGAATATTATCTCAACTGTACCTTTTAAAGTATCATACAAATGAGTTAAAAAAAAATAAACCATACGCGCGCTCTGGGTTTTATTTATTACCTTTTTGAGAACTTTCACCAAGTCTGCATAGTCTCCTGATTCCAATTTGGGATTTTTCACCAGCACTTCAACAGCTTCTAGAGCTTCTTTCCTCTCTTGCCACTTTTTTGCTTCCTGCAGAGCAAATTTATGTTCATTGATAAACACAAACACTTATAGAGAAGCATACTTGCCACAAACTATAGATCTTAAACTTAATTTTATCCTGAGAAAGATTTTAAACTTAATTTTATCCTGAGAAAGATTTTAAACTTAATTTTATCCTGAGAAAGATTTTAAACTTAATTTTATCCTGAGAAAGCTGAAGTCTCCTTACAGTTCAACATCAATAACTGCAATGAAATATGAAATACAATCCTTTCCCAGGACACCTCAGCTCCTTAAAGTTACAGTTTTTTTGCTGGTAAATCAAAGTCAGACTTATTTACGATAGTTTACTTACACTAGTCTGTTATTATCCATGTAGCAGTAAAGCACACATTGCAGAAGGCCAGTAAGTCTTAAGACTCGTTAGCTCCACATGTCATAGAATTAACTAGTAGTATTTAAGTTTATGCTTACTATTTTCTCATAGAAGTCTTTGGGAAGCTTGGAAAGAATTTCTACAGCTTCAAGCAACTCATACGCATCTACTTGTGGTACCGCCTCTTCCTCATCATCATCTCCTGCAACCAGGAGAGAGAAAAATATAAGCAGAGCAACAAATGAGATTTTGACTACAGCGCCACTTAAGGCTCGTTGTTTAAAAAGTACTCTCAGCAGTTGTGATTTTGCTGTTCCAAAGGACAGATACTCTTCCATATAAAGTTTTTGCCCCAGCCACATTTTCTTGTGTGCTGCATCCCACACGTTTTGCACCAGGTTGAGTAAAAGCACTTTTACAATTCAATGCATTCCTTCACAAACAGTGTACTACTGATCTACCTCCCAATGCAGCTCAGAGATTAAGTAATTTACCTCCATCTGCATCTCCTCCAACTGCCTGCTGCTGCTCAAATTTTGCTTTCAACTCCTGTTGGGAACGCAGGAACCTGGTCTGCTTAGGAGCAGCTGATGACACTTTGACCCACTCTTCTTCCAGTTCTTTTAGCTGCCAAAAGGGAGAAGAGTCATCCTGTCAGAGACACTTTGTACATTCCCCAAGACGAGCAACACTTCATGGAAAGCAATGCAGTTTTCCATTTGAAAGCCATGAGAGCACTACCTTTCAAGTTATTTTTTTTCTGCCACCAAACTACTGGCTTCCCCTTCATGTTCACTGTTCAGAAACTTCTGACCAAGTATATCCACAGAAGTGAATATCATGAACAAAAATATCAGTGCAAAGCATGTACATAAGAACAAACTGTAGAGCAGTTCTCCTCTGTAGAAGCTTTAGACTAAAAATGGCTGAGCATGAAGGACGATATTTTTGTTACAGCCATACTATTATTACACACTAAAATTAAGATCAAACAAACATGTTGAGCTACACTTGATAGGACAGTTTGGTTTTGTTTTTTTTTTTAAGAACATGCCTTTTCCCAGCAAGTTACTGCTTTCCACCAGAACGCAATTAACTCAAGTGGGTATGAGGGAAGGATGCATAAATAATTTATAAATTTTTAAAATGACAGAGTGTTCCATCTCCAATAGCATAGCTATCTATCGTAATGTAATGCCACTTCCTGAAGTGGAACAGTCACATCCCGAGCACCACCAGAACAAGTGTGAAGGGCTGCACAGAGGAAAAAACTTCAGGAAAACAGAACACTGAGAAGGAAAAGGTCGACTTGAAGACTTAAAGGGAAGGGGTCTTTTATAAGGGTAACCATTTGCCCTTGGGTTAAGTCGCCAAGAAATACCATTCTACTTCTCACATTCCCTCCTCAGTTTCAACACGATGCCTCCCCCCTCATCTTCACATATATTCAAAGCAACAAAACATTGTCACGATTTCTTTAAAAATAACAAAGAGACACTAAAGTTTCAGGTAAAGTTACAAAATAAAGCTAACAAATAACTTTGCAGTTACTGAAAAATTCCAGCTATGACTTTAAGAATGCCCAACATCCCAGGATGGGGGAGGGTGAGCACAAAAGTGTTTTCTTGAATATTTGGATACAGAACTACTTTCTGCCTACCTGAACAGAATTTATGTTCTGCAATGGAGGTCTCAGGGCATCCCTTATCCAACGGTAGATCTCCACAGCAAGGAGTTTGGCTTCATCTCGAACAGCCTTTTCCCGAGACTCAAAAAGTTTTGGCAATACTTTAATAATTGGCTTCAGTGAGATTATTTTTGAACCAAATTCACTGGAAGTTAAAAATACGGATTAGTATCAGTGTCCACATACAAGCCAGAGAGGGATCCACAAATAATATTTTTTTAAACAATCTATGAAATGCTTCCAGTGTATATTTAGAGATTGTGTCATTTACTCAAATCATTATTATAGTTATTTTGTGAAGCTACTAAGCTAATGTAAAATTTAAAGAATATTTGCCCTATCATAATTACCCTCCACGCCCAGCTTGGAATTACAAAATCAGGCCTCTGAAATTACTTCAAAGCACTTAATCCAATCTGCTGCTTAAATCTGTTCCCTTGCCGGGAGGGGAAAGAAAAAAGAGAAAAAGAAAAGTGTCCCTAGACCAAAATTTGTATGACCTACTTTTTTTTTTTTTTAAATCAGAATAGAATCTCCTTTGTCTATCCTTGGAGGCAAATGGCAGTAAAAGCATTAGTCACTTTTGCACTTGTTGGACCAGATAATTATAGTGAGCCTGGGTCATCTTCACAGAATATACACGTGTTGAAATATGTGCTGCTGAAAGGACACATAAAACGAGTTTTCCCAGCCCATCAGCCTTCCCTCTCAGCAGATGCTACATCTTGTTGAACTTAATACACTAAACTTCCTTTTTCAATCACTGCTGAATGACAGCACAAGAACTTTCTTTTCATCCGAATAATAAACTTAACTGCTACAGTTCTTAAAGCATCCTATCTAAATCACCTCAGAAGCCATAGGTTTTTTTTTGATTCAGAAGCATTTCTTTTTCTTGAGAACTCTGAATCAACCTTTCCAACCACACTACTCCTTCTGCTTCACGTACCACGTGAAAAAGCTAGTAAAGATGGCTGCCCAGGAACCAAAACTTACATATCTCACTTTCCAAAGATTCTAGAGCTAACTGGTTTATTGCCAAGCCCACTTTGAGAAATATTAAGTGTTAAAGCCTGCAAAAGGGGCTCCAGTCTTTGAAGCAGCACAATTTAAATGCAGAATATGAACAAATGAGTTGTTCAAGATTTTCGTCTACCATGAATCAAAAAAGAGCACATCAGGAAATGTGCTATGCTAATTCTCTTATTCTCTAATTCATATAATATTATGCAATTCATACCACGACAGGAAAGAACCTTAGCACAAGATAAAAAGCACCAGAAGCTAATCTAGTTAGGGACTCAAGCTACCCACCTAGGTACAACACAGACAAATTTTGGTATCAATGCAGAAACCCTGCCAAATTTAGGCAGCAACAAAGATCAGAAGACAGAAGTTAAGTCAATAAGGCTCCACGGAAGAATTTGATCTTGCCATTTTAAAGACAATAAAATAGTGCACATGAAAAAAAAAATAGGCAGCTCTGGCACATTTTATAGACGTGGTTAGTTGAAAGATAGTGAGGAAGGTTATGCAGGTTTCTAATTACACTTTACTCTTAAAAGGACATTTGATTAGGTAAGGCAATTTAAAATAACTAAAATATATTCTTAAATGTGGGACAGTAGTGTCACATAGTAGAAGCACAGGTAATGTGCTAAACCCAGTGCTTTGACTTCTATTATAGAAGCCTGAAATAACTAGTTTAAAACAGGACTACCCACATACATGGTCCAGCAGGTTCTCTAAAAAATACTTAACATAAGACATTCTTCATCTATATTATACAATTGTCACATGAACTACTTCTCAGGAAAAAAGTATTCTGCCCATTAATAGTGAAGTTATCTGTTTCCTTTCAAAACATTTTAAATCTAGCGGACAGTACATAATATACACATCAAGTATAAGAATTTGATAAAATCCCAGTATTTTTGACTCAACTCATTAAGGCAGCAAGCATACTTGAAGTGGAACAAATAAAAAAGATGTTCCAAATCTAATCTTGAAACCAATTATCCCATCCTAAATTAAATTGGATTTGACTTTTGGGGACCACTATCAGCTTTTCTTTCTAATAAAGAAATTATTATATGAACAATGGAAGCTTACTGTATGAGGTTTTTTCTTTTTTTCTTTTTTCCTTTCTTCCAAAAACACACAGTGTACCCAATTAAAGATGCTCACATCAGTGAGGAAAACAATGTGGTTGTTTTTTTTTCAAAAAAAGACTACATTTTAGTTTTCCCATCAGTGAGTTGATTTCTGCTATTCAGAAGAGAAGCTCCACAGTCTGGAACAAGACAGGCTAACCCAGCCCTTCTTTCAGAGGTCCATTGTGAAAGTGGAAGTTTGGTAAACAGTTGCCCTGAACGAAAGTGATCCAGATGAGGCTGGTACAACAAAGACATCCCTCACATCTAACAAATCCCGTGATGCTCTCAACTGTTGTTTTCAAAAAATTTATCAGTTCAGTAAAGATACATCCTATTCAACAAAAACAAGGGCCTGCTAAAAAGCAACAAATCAGACTCTACACACAGCTGGGGTGAGGGGGAACAAACCACAAAATAAAAACTAAAAGCTTACCTTAGTGCTTTCCTCAGTGTCTCTATACATGCTACTATGATTTTCGGGTTTTTGTTGTCCAGTCCCTTTAGTAATTCTTCTTGTACTGCCTCCCCTTTCTCAATTTCTATATACATTAGACATATATCTAAACCCAGCTCTTTTGCTCTGGCTTTTGGTTGATTGAACACTTTAGTTACAACTCCAGACGCTACTTCTCCTGTTGTCCTGAAAGATGAGAGAGTGTTAGGTTAAGTGAAGCAGGTGTGTTACACCATTACCCACAGACAAAAGTACACACAACACCCAAAACATGGATTAAAACTCAGCAAGTCCTCGTATAACAGGGACTAAATTGTAAGTTAACCTTGAAGGTAATAACCTTTTGTAAGAAGTGATTTCAACCTCTAGTTAAGTTGTTCCTAACGCTGGACTACACCAGAGAGTGAACTGTAGGCATTTTCTCAAAAGCCCATTCATTAATATACATTAGTTAAGGTCCACAGATAAATGGCATTTCCTGGAATTCTGTATGTTACAGGTAACTAACATATAGCATTGGTACATAACCACAGCACACAGTGTCTGTTTCAAAGGTACAACCAACCAAAGCAAGGGGTTTGGAAGGTTGTTAGGTTTTTAAACAAAGCCTTGGTTTGTTTGTTGTCTTTTTTAAAAAAAAACAAACAACCTAACACTTATTAATTTAATCAGGTCACAAAGCCAGTGCACCAGAGCACTGATCTGGCCCATCAGGTGTTTCTATTTCACTCTCAGGAGTACAGGCTATTTCATGGGTTGGACTGCAGCGAAATACTAACAAACATCCTGAGCAGAAACTGACAGGTAGGAAGATTCATACTGGTTAAGTTGGATACAACAGCACATAAGCATAACTATATTTTATTTCATGAATGAATTACACTAATCTCTCCTAAAAAGGCTCCCTGTAGGTACAGACTGTTTCAGTCAAACAGGAACAGGGACTCCAGCTCGCAGCACCTAAACCACCAAATTACTGATTCACTTTCTTTACCATTTCAGAAATCTTTACTACTGCCTTTAAGAGTTTCTTTGAACATTGTAAGCAATTTCTGACAAGTTAATATGCGCACGGAGGCCATCTACAAGTCTACCATTCAGCAAATTCTCTAAATTAGAAAGGGGCAGGAAAAGGATACTTACTTGCCAGCTACGTGAGCATTTTCAACATAAGCAAGCGCTGCCTCCAGACCTTTCAACTGAGCCACTGCATTGGAGTCTGTCACAAATTTTTTTATCAATCCAAGATACTTGGACCACTCGGGACTCTTTTCATCATCTATCTTCTGGAAGAGCTTAAGGGCTTCTTCATAACCATTTAATCTGGCTTTCCACAGCTGAAAGCAGAAAGCAGACATTCAAATGTTGTGTTAATACAATCTTAAACCACCAATTTTGCAAAATTATTCAATCATAGTTGAAAGTGTGCTCAATGAGCTGGCATCTGCAAGATTTCTCTTCAATAACTAGATGAAGAATGTGCAACAGGACAAAATACTTGCTCTTCTCCTGCCAAGAATGACCTGGACAGAGATATGCCAATCTTTCCCACTGCTCTTCATAAACTCTAACAATCACTGATGAGGAGGTGGGAGCCCAACAATAGTTTCAGCTACAGATGAGTAATTTCTCCACGTGAATGACTGCGCTGACCTTTCAGTGCACAAGCTTACGCCATACACATCATCATGCTACTAAATTCTGCTTAATAAATGTGATTCAGCCTTTAGGTTGGATAGAACTGATGTGGTTTCAAAGCTGATATGCGCACGCTGTGCAGCTGTCGAGATCACTTAACTGTGGTGTACTCAGATAGGAAAGTATCCCAGAATCAGTCAAGCCTAACCTGCAAGCCAAGCCCAAAGACAGGATCTCCTACCTTGTGTTCACATTTCTGGTCAATGGGCAGTTTCATCCACTCACTGTCGTCCCCCATCGTAACTCAGGTTCTCTCTATAATTACAGCAATTCCTGTGGAGACAGAGACAAGTTAGAACATAGAAAAATACATGTGAGGTGCTACCCACAACATACTTGTACTTAGGAAAAACAAAACAAAACAACACAACAAAGACAGCTCTGTAGTAAACCTACAGCTAATGCACAACCCACTCTCCCAAGCTCGTAATTATATTTAGATATGCACTACTAAGAGTAGACCACTATTCCGTTAGCCCTGGAAGGCTACCAGAACCCATTAAAGATTAGAGAGCAGTGCAATTTGTAATATCTCAGACACTAGAAGTCTCAGCCTGTGAAAGTTTTAGTAAGCAGAGACAGCATGCACAATAAAACCTCATCTATGCCTGAGGAAGAACGTACTATGATTAAGGTACCAAAACAAAATGAGTACACAACAACAGTAGAAAACTGACTTCTACTGACACATGCTTTCGGCAACAGGTGCCATGAATCAGTGTCAAAAAATAATCGGGCCCTAGTGTAAGAACGGCCATTTTACCAACTTTACAAACGACGCAGTTGAAACGAACAGTACTGCAAGAAGAACAAAACCCAGTTTTGCAAGCTGGGCACTTTATGCCCTAATTCTAATGTAGCTAACATCAGCAACTGTCATCAAGATATCACAGAATCACAGAATGACATGGGGTTGGAAGGGACCTCTGGAGATCATCTAGTCCAACCCCCTGCCAGAGCAGGTCCACTCAGAGCAGGTTGCACAGGAACGTGTCCAGGTGGGGTTTGAATGTCTCCAGAGACAGAGATTCCACCACCTCCCTGGGCAGCCTCTTCCAAGGCTCTGCCACCCTCACAGGAAAGACGTTCCTCCTTGTGTTTAGGTGGAACTTCTTGTATTCAAGTTTGTGCCCATTTCCTCTTGTCCTGTCCCTGGGCACCACTGAAAAAAGACTGGCCCCATCCTCTTGACACCCACTCTTTAAGGGTGTTGATCAGATCCCCCCTCAGCCTTCCCTTCTCCAGATTAAAAAGACCCAAGTCCCTCAGCCTTTCCTCATAAGAGAGATGCTCCAGGCCCCACATCGTCTTTATGATCCTAAGAGCAGTTTCTCACCACATGTAGGGCCCAAATCCTTATCCACTCAAGTTCCTAAGTGGTTTCCTCCTCCTTCTCTCCCCCCGCCCCTTTCCTTTTTATTAAAGTAAGAATACTGACCATTAGGGTATGAGAGATGAGACCTCAGGCTCAATGCCCATCTCAGACACACTGCACAACTCACTTAACTGCTCAGAGAACAACGAGAGAATGATGCCTGATGCGGGGAGATCAGCCAAATGAAAACAGCAGGAGCGGCAACGAGAGGGCTCCCAACATCATTTATACAAACAAACAAAATCAAACCTGAGGAGGAGTAACACATTCCAGCACATAGGCTCCAAGGCACAGACAAAGATGACCAAAAGTCAAAAACTGGCCAGCATGTACAACGACTTATCACTACAGGCATATAAATATGCCATACTAGCAGGATATTCCTAATGTAAATTCAGGCTATGCCAGCAAAACGGCATACTTTAACCTACAAAGCATTTCACCTGGGGTACAAAGGTTCTCTGCAGAAAATTAACCCCTAGAATTAGGAGCGTAATTTCACTGGTGTAAGCTAATATAAGCAAGTTCTCCAAAGACTTCTGGCAGCCACACAACGCTAACATACAGCTAACTCAGACAGCAAAATTAGGTTAGCAACAGTCAACAATAAAAAACAATCTTTTTTTCTCCCTTACTGGATTAGCTAGAAGATCCTTAAAAAGAAAATGAACCAGCCAAATCACTAATAAATTAAAAAAATAAAAAAAACAAACAACAAAACAAACCCCCACCAGCTACCAACATACACACCCACCCCAAGCTACATTAAATTTACCTCAAATGTTTATAAATTCCTGTGGATGTTAATACTGGTCTTACAATTGCATAAACCCAGTGATTTACCCAATGGCAAGATAATTGAAGTCAATGTCAGGACAGAAGTCGGCTACATGTATAAACAAACATATTCAAGCATTATTATGGTTTGTCCTTCTCATTTCACTAGTAGTGATGTGGACACTTTTCCTTGACATCAGTGGTACTGAGAAGCTTGCTTTTTCAGAGGGGGAAAAAAAAATAAAATCATTAAGAGGGCCAAAGCTGAGGACTTAATTAACCCCTAGAACTATAAACCATTGAGAATGAAGGGATCCCTCTGCTCATTAAGAAACAAAGTACACAGAAGTGAGGCTACCTAAAGACCATTCTACTGAACCATTAATTCTGGTATATTGTTTTAAAACGTACAACTTAAAGCAAAAAAGCTTGGGGTTCAATACTGGTCACACCATTCCTCCATGTCCAAAATTGACAAGAAAAAGGTACTCTGACTCTAAAAGTCACAATGAAAAGAAAACTCAAGTTTTGAAATGCCATACCAAAATCCTACAATCACAAGAGGTCAACAGGGCAAGTGAGTTACTACATCTTTTTGCATCAAGGTCCCACCAGCTTTTTGCAACAGAGCCCGCTTTCACCTGTTTCAGCTCTTCTGAAACTCTACTGCTTGCTTTTTCTCTGCCCAAACCTCTCATTTATTCCCTCATCCCTGCCTTCAGCCTGCTACAAAGTTCAAAATTAAATCAACAGCTCCCTGATGCTAATTCAATGCATTTTACCTATTAAAAAAAAAAACAAACACACAACAAAAACCACACCCTCAAACAAACACAAAACAAACACAAGAAAACCCAATCAAAACCCACCGCACACCCAAAAGCAAGACACTTATGGCAAATGTGGAGGTGGGGGTAAAACTATATGTAGCTCTATGACCATGGTGATTCCTCTCCAACAGAAAAAGAGGAGACAGCATTCATATTTACAACTTTCTAAATAGTTCACCTAGTGAAGGGTGCAGGAACGCCCCAACGTGAACGCGGTTACAGCAGAAGACTTCTTTCTGCCACTCAAGTTAGTTCTGCAGCCAAGTACCACCAGAAAGATGCAGCTTTGCCAGTATAAGCTGTGTTTGCATCACGAATACATTCATCTTAATGCACCCATATGGAAATAATGGGGTACTTCCCCGGCATGGATGCAGAAGACATAAATAGATATAATGGTCTCTTCTCAAACTCACGCATGCCTTGGCCAAGAATAAGCAGAGTGAATTTAATAGGATGTTGGGTAGTTCCAAATCTCGCTCGGAAACTTGGAGGTAATTCAAGTCACTACCTATATATACCATTTTGTTGAGAAAAACATAAGGAACCAATAATAGGGCAATAGTTATTCACAAAGAAAACAGAAAACTAGGTAAAGCACTGATATACCTTCCAGCAGCAGAAACACCAGAATAAAGAGTTTTGGCACCTGTACCAAGACAGAGTCCCACTTACATCCTGGTCATTCAGAAAACTGTTCGCAGCATGAACTTCCTACTTCAACAATAAAAAGAAACATTTACTTCTCTGCAGAAATCTATTCTGCAAGGAAAATCTTATTGTAGGACAGCGACTACGCTACTACGATCCTAAAATAAGTTCAAACTCTAAAGTCAGGCCCAACTCTATGAAAAAGGGTTGTCCATTACAAGGCCGATACTGAGTTACAAATACTTTTGCCCTTACACATACCCACCAGACCATTGCTATGAAGTGTGACCTCTTGACTGTAGACCCTTAGTGTACATTATAGAATCTAGAAGAAAAAGATCTAGATTTTCCCTTCCCAACACCACAATGTACTCCACCTGGGGTGGGGGAAAGCAGGGGACAGGGACAACACGCCACAATGATGGGACAGATACAGGGAGGGGAGATGGATGACCATGAAACTGTGCATTTTCTCACCTGTTTTTTCAGTGTGGTCAAGTCAATTCCCCTACTATTTTCAGTTGTAACATCTACAATCCTTACTTCGATTATAAAATGGGTTAAGTTGCCTTCTGTGCTGAATCCAGTATCTAAAAATAGTGATAACATTATACTTTCTCCCTACCTCCCCCCTCCCAATATCTTACAAATCCCTCTAGGACAGACAGTTTATCAGAAAGTATTCCACGGTCACAGAGGGAACGCTCCTCCTTAACCATCCCTTCCTTCTCACTTCATCACTGCTCACACTGGTCCTGAAGCCAAGATCTTCTACTGTCTACATCTTGCATTTACATAAAGCTTTGGGTTTTGGTGTTGTTTTGGTTTTGGTTTTTTTAATTAAAAGCTTCACTTTCTCTGCAAAGACATGTAAACCTCCAGCCATTACTTCTCACCACCCAAATAGCAAGTAGCCTCATTATACAATCATGCAGCTAAATTATGTTATAACTAGTGAATTTGCAGCAAGGAAGTGTTTGACCTACATAGCTTTCTCGTTACCACAACTCAGAACAAACAGATTTTTAAGCCTTTCGGTAACAATATTCACTGTGGTAGAATCCAGAAAATGAGATCTCCGAAGCGATTGAACCACCAAAAATAGGTGTTGTGAGAAAGGTTTGCTATTAACATGGCCAACACAACATTTCCAAACGCGAGTCAGCTGAGGAATCTGCAATGGAGATGAAGAACAAATCCTCCCTGACAGTTCTTGGCAGGACAAGCTCTTATATTATGGAGCAGTGAGAAAACGAAGACCATCAAGGAAAGAATAGGACGTATTTCAAAGGGAGACCAGGAAAAAAGCAGCGAGTGCAGAAAATATTCACAAGGTAGTACAAATGCAAGAATTTCTAATGTAAGAGTGGCAATCCCCCACTGAATGTAAGTAAGTTTAGGAAACAAATTTATCAACACATCAAGAAATTATGGAAAAGTGTCAATACCTGAAAGTTTGAATTAATTATGCACAGCTCCTATTCAGCTTCTGAATAAATCCTTTCTCCGATACAATTTTGAGGGCCGAATAGCATCAACCTTCCAGCTTCACAGGGTACAGCTAAAGACAATCCTTTCATCATATACATCCTAAATCAGGTTTTATTTAGAAGTATACGTTTATCACCCAACAGATAGAAAATGTGCAAAGGCAAACTAGGAAGCAATTTTATGCTAAACAAAACCAGATTTTTATTGATACTGATTGCCCACTTCTCATTACTCACTTCCACCTACTGAACATCACCGTCACACAAGGGAATAAAGCATTTTGATATTTTAAAAGTGTTTTTAAAATATTACTCAAAAGAGTAAGATCTGAGAAAGCAAGACAGGCCCTTTTTAAAGGGGAAAAAAAATTGGAAGTGTTCCTATATAGTAGGGCACATACTTGGAGAGCGTAGAGCTGTATGTCACATTTCAGATGGAACTATACTCCTCAGTAGACAGTTCTCCATCAGTACAGCCCACAGCTTTCCTAGCAGAGAAATTCTTATTTGTTTAATGGCAGATTTGGGTCATAATTGCTCTTTGGCTCTGAAATGATGAAGTTTCACTTTCTTAGAAATTTAGCCCAGCAGGTTTTAGGTGTTGCCAGCTAAACCCTCTCATTAAATACAATATAAGGTAGCTCAGATACCATAGCCTAATCAGTCAGTGAAATAATGCAGTTGCTTTAGTAAACACCACATAATCAAAAGAAAAATCTGAAGTCCAGCTGAACTGCAGATACCTGCAGAAGCAGCAAAGAGTCAGAAGAACTTTCAGGTAGTGAATGTGCTTTCCAGCTTCAGCCCACATATCTTTTGATGACAAACAAAAGAACAAGAGGTTTAAAAAAAAACCAAACAAACCCACAGAAGATTATTTGCTGCTTAAGCAATAAAAATTTCCTAAGATTTTAAAGGTTGGTGTTGTCAATTAAAAGATTAATTAGAAGTTGCAAGATACATAGACTGTGAAAGGAAAGCAGGACCTCAGAATAACGGCAAGTTACTAGTAGGGGAGATAGATACTTAATTTCTCACTGAGGCCATTCTTTTCCATGCACCTAACAGTGAGAGACAACACAAAATAAACTGACCTTCTGCCACAGCTAAGAGCAAAAGCGATTTCTGACTGCATGGGTAAGCCTGGAGTGAAGCCAGTCAGTCTTACAGACCAGAGAGGGGCAAGAGGGAAAAGGGCAACCCAGGGGCAAGTTTGCGTGCGCTGACATAATTCTAGGGGTGGCTGTCCGGAGCGAAAGATGTCAGTAGGGCCGTGCTTATTATTAGTGGCAAACTCCCCCATCCCTCAAGGTCTGTACAAAGCTCTGGCACGGAAAGGCTCATGTCACGTTCTTTA